>JAOPTO010000890.1:94718-135721 GCA_033822845.1 Tetrapedia diversipes
GTTTGTCAATTTTTGTTTCCTTCACCTTATGACTTTTCCTGTGGCCACACATTTCGATATTAACGTTTTGAGTGCTGTGGACGCATATATGCGTCTGACAGAAATTGCTCGTAGGAACTATGGACGCATATAGGCGTTTGTCGATATTTGTTTTCCTCACCTTTTTTTTTTCTGTGGCCACACATTTTAGCGTTAACTTTTTTGTGCTGACGAAAGTTACCCGTAGGAACATTGGACGAATATATGCGTTTGTCGATTTTTGTTTTCCTCACCTTTCTTTTTCCGTGGCCACACATTTCGGCATTAACCTTTTAGTGTTGACGAAAGTTACTCGTAGAAACATTGGACGAATATATGCGTTTGTCAAACTTTGTTTTCTTCACCTTATGACTTTTTTTGTGGTCACACATTTCGGTGTTAACGTTTTCAGTGCTGTGGACGCATATATGTGTGTGACAAAAGTTGCTCGTAAGGACTATGGACGCATATATGCGTTTCTTAATTTTTGTTTTCTTCGGCTTATGACTTTTTCCGCGGTCACACATTTCGGTGTTAACGTTTTAAATGCTGTGGACGCATATATGCGTCTGACAGAAGTTGCTCGTAGGGATCATGGACGAAAATATGCGTTTGCCAATTTCTTTGATCTTTCGCTTACTGCCAGTGTACGAGTAACAATACTCCGTCTCCAGTGATAGCTCGCCGTCCCTTGAAGCACTTAGGCTAAAAGTATTCAGCGTTGAAAGGGTTAATTAACACTTTGAAACTAATGTTAGTTTCGAGGAAACGCAGCTTGCGTTGCCCCGGTGAAAATGCACGGAGTTTCCTAGTTTTTCAATGCGTGAAAGATTATGAAAAACGAAGGAAAATTCGTTTCAATCGAAAACTTTTTCTGTTTTTTTTTTATCTTGCTTTTTTGTGGTTTCGTGGAAAAAGAATAATTAACTTTAACACTTTGCCGAAAAAAATTCTACCATTGACAAAAGAATAACGAAACAAACATACTGGCTATCTACTGGTGCAAACCGAAATTACTTTCTTGCCAACCCACTAATAAAATCACTGGACTGGAGAGGGTTAAACTCGTTTCTTGGCCCGGGTATGCTTTTGCCCGAAAGACACCGTACAATCGTGGCGCGATCCATGGGAAAATGAAAGGCTCACGGTTTGTGAAACGTTAATTCGTTGAATAGTGGGCCCGTGTCCGTCCCCCCGTATGGATACACGTCGAGGAAACGAAACCTCTTGTTCGCTGTTACCCGAGTCGTAATTAAAAAAGATAAAACTGGAGGATTACTTTCGCGGTTTCTGCGTTTATCTCGATGGTGTGCCAATCCATCGCGGTGGGCAAAGTGCGCCGCGTACACGGGACGCCGATGCTGGGCCAGAAAACGTATAGCGGTTTCGCCGTGGCTCATTAGCTCGCTATCGCGGTTGGCGCGAGCGAGTGTTGCCTTCGGCCTGGCACCTTGCCTTCGCGACAGACAGGTGCATCTCGTGGTCTGGTCCTTGTCCCACGTGTCACGCGTGAACTCCGGCCATCCTTGTCCGCCGGGCCCGATAACGAGAATGAACGGTCGACGAGGAAGGCGACAGCCGCGGGACGGAGAGGTCCGAGGCACGTGGCACCGAAATAATCGCTCGAATTGCTCTTGCGACCTGCACGATATACAGATGCCTCGGGGAATTGCGGCCATCCTGAAAAATCGTTGGAATTACTTTGCTCGCTCAATTTCCCTTCCACCGTCTTATGTATGGCTAATAAGCCACTATTTATTGTCACTGCCGTCTGTTATTGTTGATGCAGACCTGCGTGCACTGCGTACACGGCCATCTTGAAAAATCGTTATTTCGATCGCTCAATTTCCCTTCTATCCTGCTTCTGTATGGCTAATAAGCGACTATTTCTCATCACTGTAGCGTATTATCGTTGACACAGACCTACATACGCGAACTATAAGCGGCCATCTTGAAAAATCGTTAGAGACTGCTCACTCAATTTCCTTTCTACCGTCCTATGTATGGCTAATAAGCCACCATTTGTAGTCACTAGTCTTGTGTTATTGTTGATGCAGACCTACGTATACTATAAACGGCCATCTTGAAAAATCATTGGAGACACTTTGTTCACCCGATTTCCCTTCTACCGTCCTATGTATGGCTAATAAGCCACCATTTATAGTCACTGGTCTTGTGTTATTGTAGATGCAGATCTACGTGTACTATAAGTGGCCATCTTGAAAAATTGTTATTTGGATCGGCCAATTTCCCTTCTATACTGTTTCTGCATGGCTAATAAGCGATTATCTATCGTCACTGTCGCGTATTATCGTTGACACAGACCTATATACTTGTACTATAAGCGGCCATCTTGAAAAATCGTTATTTCGATCGCTCAATTTCCCTTCTATCCTGCTTCTGTCTGGCTAATAAGCGACTATTTATCATCACTGTCGCGTATTATCGTTGATGCAGACCTACATACGCGAACTATAAGCGGCCATCTTGAAAAATTGTTAGAGACTGCTCACTCGATTTCCTTTCTACCGTCCTATGTATGGCTAATAAGCCACCATTTATAGTCACTGGTCTTGTGTTATTGTTGGTGCAGACCTACGTATACTATAAACGGCCATCTTGAAAAATCGTTGGAGACACTTTGCTCACCCGATTTCCTTTTCACCATCCTATGTATGGCTAATAAACCACCATTTATAGTCACTGGTCTCGTGTTATTGTTGATGCAGACCTACGTATACTATAAACGACCATCTTGAAAAATCGTTGGAGACTTTGTTTACCCGATTTCCTTTCTACCGTCCTATGTATGGCTAATAAACCACCATTTATAGTCACTAGTCTTGTGTTATTGTTGATGCAGACCTACGTATACTATAAACGGCCATCTTGAAAAATCGTTGGAGACACTTTGCTCACCCGATTTCCCTTCTACCGTCCTATGTATGGCTAATAAGCCACCATTTATAGTCACTGGTCTTGTGTTATTGTAAATGCAGACATAAAATTGTTAGAGTTATTTTGATTCCTCAATTTCCCTTCTACCGTGCTTCTGTATAGCTAATAAGCCACCATTTATAGTCACTGGTTTTATGTTATTGTAAATGTAGACCTACGTATACTATAAGTGGTCATCTTGAAAAATTGTTGGAGTTATTTTGATCGCTTAATTTCCCTTCTACCGTGCTTCTGTATGACTAATAAGCCACCATTTATAGTCACTGGTCTCGTGTTATTGTAGATGCAGAGCCATAGATCGATTAGCGAAACGAAAAAGTAGATAACGCAACTGCACGTGATCGATGCTTCAATGCAACATGGCCGGCATATAATTTTAGGTAGTCCAAAATATAAGGAAATAGGAAGCTACTTTTTTGAATCCATTCTCAATAAAAGACTACGCTTAAGACCAAAGGGATCCAGGGGGTACGTTCGTTATTACATACGTTTAGATAGTATGGCCAGGGTTGAAATTCTGCCTAGGCTTGCTTAAGAGGGCTATCGGTGAGGGACCACTACGAATGTGCCCCTAACAAGCGGCAACTTAACACTAACCGTACCACGTCTTAAAATTCTATTCAAAACTTTACATTTGAAAATAAAACTGAAAATACAATAAAAATAAAATAATGTAGATTAAACATAAAGAAAATTATAGAAAGTGTAATAATGTAAATTATTTTATGCATTGCTTCTTATATTAAATTAATAAAATCTTGTTGGGACTTTTTACAAAAATTAAGCTTTTCGTCAAGTTTTTCTGACACCTTTCCTACTTGTTTATTAGAATAATTATTAGGTCAATGCATAAATAAGTAGTTTCAGTTATATTCTTAAGATACTAAATGTTCCTTGAAGAAAAGAGGAAAAGCCATAATGGCAGCAGATGTTACTTAGTCGTCTTGCTGCATACTAATGCAACACCGTATACAGCTGCTATAACGAATTGAAGCCTATATCTTCATAATGGGTTCCAAATCTTCTCAAACATTCTAACGTTTAGTTATTTAAATCAATGGAGCATACTTCGTGTACGATACGCTTTCAAAACGTCACTAATATTCATAAAAGAGTCAATTTAAGGCACTCTATTAGAAGTGCCTTAATTTTAACATAGTATATGTTCACTTATTTTTCGGCGGGTGATAACAGATAATATAGAAAGTAATAGGTAGAAAATATTTTAATTTACATTGCCATGACATTGAATTTTTTTTAGTTTAAAATGACAAAAATCGTGACATTTTGTGTGATGATAGTAGAGATTATGTCTTAGTGACATGTGATGGTGTAGGTTTTATTATACATTTCCTAATTTTTCCTTAATTAGAAAATGAAGTGTGATTTGTTGCTCTTTTGGCAAATGTTGAATATCTTTGCCAAGCTTTGTGTTTATTTGTGATACTATTTTATTAAATTCTCAAATACTATACACATGTAAAATTTTAAACATTGAAAAGATATGAATTCAAGGATTTTGCAAATTTTATGGATATCAATTCATTTTCCAGTTAAAATTGGACAGATTTTGAGAAATAGCAAAGTTTCTTATATTTGTTCGCCAAGATATATAAATTGGAAACGCAAAATTATGAATTACAATGGTCAGATTAAAGTGCATAAAATTTATTGTTACAATTATTAAAATTATTATAATTACAAACTTTATTGGCTTGAATATATTTATGATAGTTATATTTAAGTTTTCATAGTTGACAGGTATATGAAAAATTTCGTGGTTGACTGTAATTTATTATTCAATAAGTGGCACTAAAATGCATTAAATGAAGGAACAGTGATATATGTAACTACTTACATTACGATAATTTTCTTCGATCATGGTAAACTTTGGTTCGCATAAAAACTGGTCCGTGCAACGTTTACTCCGAAGTTGTAGAAAGTTATAGCGCCTACACGAGGATGCACCGAACTACATCCAAGAAATGGATACTCCTACCTCACAGGCGATGCATGCAAGCTTGTATTCCTGTCTTTATCTCAAATTTTGTAATACTGCTGTATTAATATAATATTCATATAAATTGGAACGTACTTCGAACTAAGACTAATATGTACACTAGATTTAAACAGAATGCAACCAAAACCATAACCTAACATTTATGTCACAATTTTGGAATGCAAATTCAGAGTTTTATATTCTTTTCTTTTTTGTAATTCTGAAATGAAGTGGAAGAGTTAATATAGTAATATAAAATTTATAAAAATCGCATGAAAATTTTAAATTTAAGCGATTATGTTTAGAGTACAATTTCTTTTTTTCTTTAACACTAGGTTTACGGGAATTGATAAAAATCGCATGAAAATCTTCAATTTAAGCAATTACGTTTAGAGTACAATTTCTTTTTTTCTTTAACACTAGGTTTACGGGAATTGATAAAAATCGCATGAAAATCTTCAATTTAAGCAATTACGTTTAGAGTACAATTTCTTTTTTTCTTTAACACTAGGTTTTCGAATTTCAGGAGCAAAATTTACAAAAATAATTACTGTTATTTCTAGCAATTTTTGCTAATTTTTATCGATGGGGTAATACAAATATACCCAAATTTATTTTCCTCTCAGTTCTGCAATTTCAAATTCTGTTTGATGTATACTTTATTCCTTAATATATGTGTATTGGAAGCAGGTATATAAGAAATGTCCTTAAATCTAGTGTTAATAATGTTAAAATTCTATCATTATTATTTAAATAAGTTGAAGTACAGTAACGATTAAGAAAAATTACAAAAAATTGATTATTTTTTCTATGAGTTTTACCTAAAATTACTAAAATATTTGTAATTTATATTTTTATTTCATACACATTTCATTAAATTTCTTAAAATGGTGTAATTGTATGTATTGCAAAAAAATTACAACAGGAATATATTCTATATTTATGTATTTATTTAATGTAATACAGTTTTTGAGTTACACATTTTAAAAGACAAACGTATAAAAAATAAAACCAATCTTTATATAACTATGATCTTAGCAACGAAACATTGATAACAAAAAATTTAATTACATATTACAGAATTTTTCTAATCTTTCGAACTTAATAAAACAAATTCATAAACATTCGTCTCTCAGACGAACATATTATATTGATGATTTTTGTTTTATAAAATACAAGGATCAATAAAACCCATTTTAAATATGGAAAATTGTTTATTAATCATTAATGTTCTGAAATGAAAATGAACACAAAAGTTATCCCAAGCAATCGAAGTTCATCTTCCTATCTCTTTCTCTTTAAAAGTTACAAGTGTTCGCGTATTTTGCACCAAAAACTTAAGAATTTTTAACCCCACTAAAAATTATTAAATCGTCAAACCACGTCCATTTTTACTCGTTCAGCCAACTGAATTTTAAAGCTGTTTAGTTTTAAAAATACTCAGTTAAAAATTGTTAAACTTAACTCTTGTGCAAATGGGCACTAGTGACCCAAGAGTTAGTACTAAAAAAAATATTTAAAAAATTCGACCCACGTCTCAAAAAGGTTCGCCATCCCTGATATAAACAGAAACCAAAAGAGAGTGACTATAATCATACAAAGTTGTAAATTTAATTTGTAACGAATTAAAAACGTAATTATGTTCTTTGCAAGTGAGAACGAGCCTATTTAATTCCATTCTACCCACGGTATTTAGGAATGCCTGAATATTCAAAATATTACTTCTCGAACTATTAATTTTTAATGAGAAACGGCTTTCCTACATCTTTTATAGGTAGCTCGTTTTCCATGTAATTCCGGCACCAGTTAGGAAAAAAAAAGGAGCCGGGGGCCAGCTAACGACCGAAAAGTAGTGGTTGGCTGACCGATGAGGTTTCTGAAGACGAATTCGTTGTCAAATTGTCTAACAGCGGGGTATTATTATCAAGATGGTGTTGTTGGGGCCCTATCGGCTGGGCCTGCACTCATCTTTCCCCGGCGTACATACTGAAAGTGTGTTCGATTTATCGCTGGGAAGGATCTTCGCTATGTTCATGCGCTTCCTACCCGAGTGTAGCGCTGTTCGAGGGTTGCCAGCGAACGCACAGGAAAATTTGTCTTCCACGTTGTTCCTCTATTGTTTCCTAAGATTAATTCTAGTATATGTGGGTAGAATGGGATGAATAACGTTTCTTGTTAATTTCACAGTTTATAATAACACTATAACTACCTAAGACCGGTCAAAATGATCTATTTATAATTTTTCATGGAAACTTTGTAAATTTATTGTGATACCTACAACTTGAAAATTTACTGTGACCTTTACTGTAATCATTACGGTTTTTTATACTCCTTATTAGGTATTTTTTAAATACAATTTTCAAATCGATTTTTTCGTCACAAATAAATATACTCTAACCAGGTGGTAGGTCTAGTATAGAAAAAAGGTTTAACACAGAACAATATATATTTAGTCTGAAGATATATTCGATTTTTACAATCAGTTTCTCTCACCCTTTTTTCTGTTATCTTAATTTCTATGACTCGCTTTCTCAATTTATCCCATGATACCGATTTCCACGTATTCTGGCGCGAGCCACACTTATGTTAGTAGAAATACGCTTCTCATAGTTACTGTTGGGTAGAGTGGGATGAATAACGTCTCTTGTTAATTTTGCAATTTAACACTGTTAATTTTGCAATATTTGTTTTTTACAATCGGTTTCCCTCACTCTTTTTCTATTTTCTCTTAATTTCTATGACTCGCTTTCTCAATTTATCTCATGATACCGATTTCCACGTATTCTGGCGCGAGCCACACTTATGTTAGTAGAAATACGCTTCTCATAGTTACTGTTGGGTAGAGTGGGATGAATAACTTTTCTTGTTAATTTTTGCAGTTTAACACTATAACTACCTAAGACCAGTCAAAATGACCGATTTGTAATTTTTCATGGAAACTTTGTAAGTTATTGTAATACCTACACACCTTGAAAATCTACTGTGACCTTTACTGTAATCATTACGGTTTGTTTATTTTTTTATTAGGCATTTCTTAAGTATAATTTTCAAATCGATTTCTCCGTCACAAATAAATATACTCTAGCCCGGCGGTAAGTTTAGTACAGAAAAAAGGTTTTAAACACAGAACAATGTATATTTAGTCTGAAGATGTATTCGACTTTTACAATAAGTGTCTCTCACTCTTTTCCTCTTTTATCCTAATTTCTATGACTCGCTTTCTCAATTTATCCCATGATACCGATTTCCACGTATTCTGGCGCGAGCCACACTTATGTTAGTAGAAATACGCTTCTCATAGTTACTGTGGGTAGAACGGGATGAATAACTTTTCTTGTTAATTTTGCAGTTTGACACAGAACAATTCTGTTTGATCTGAAGATGTATTCGATTTTTACAATCAGTTTCTCTCACCCTTTTTCTCTGTTATCTTAATTTCTATGACTCGCTTTCTCAATTTATCCCATGATACCGATTTCCACGTATTCTGGCGCGAGCCACACTTATGTTAGTAGAAATACGTTTTCCCATGGTTACTGTTGGGTAGAGTGGGATGAATAACTTTTCTTGTTAATTTTGCAATTTAACACAGAACTATGTATATTTAATTATATATGTATATTTAATCTGACGATGTATTCGATTTTTATACTCGAATATCTTATCTTAACCTTTTGCGCTCGAGAAGCGACTGTCGATTGTCAAATGATAGTTTCACAAAATTTTCAAACTTTAGTTAGGTTTTTATGTCAAACCCGAAGGTTAAATAGTCATATATGTAAATTTTGGTATACAACTTAACTAAACTAAATGAATCTTAGTAAATATTTTGCATCTGAAAATTTTTGAAGTTAATATTGCTAGACGGTTAACAGTAACCTTTCGAGTTCAAAGGATTAATTTCTGTGACTCGTTTTTGCTGCTTTTCCCACGATACCGACTTCCACATATTCCGGCGCGTGCCACACTTACGTTAGTCGAAATACGTTTTCCGTGGTTACTGTGGATAGAATGGGCTGAATAACGTATCTTGTTAATTTTGCAGTTTAACACACTAACTACCTAAAACCGATCAAAATGATCGATTCGTAATTTTTCATGGAAACTTCGTAAGTTTATTGTAATACCAACAATTTAAAAAATTTACTGCGACTTTTTCTGTAATCATTACGGTTTGTTTCCCTTGTATTAGGTAAATTAAATATTTATTTAATGTACAATTCGATTCGTAATTTTTCATGGAAACATTGGAAATTTATTGTCATACCTACACCTTTGAAAATTTACTGTGATCTTTACTGTAATCATTACGATTTGTTTATATTTTTTAAATATAATTTTCAATTCGATTTCTTCGTTACAAATAGGTATATTCTAGCCCGTCATTGGTTTAGTGTTAACACAGGACAATATATATTTAATCTGAAGATATATTCAGGCATATATAAATTAATTAATAAGAAACAACACGATAAATAAAAATCGTATTCTATGCTAATCAATAAATAGTATTCTACCATAATGACCATAGAAATAAGTATATGAACGATATTTGTATAGTATAAAACTATGTTGTACATTGTCCTGTCGTCTCAAACTTTTGTCCGCTACTGTACTTATTCACACCACTGTTTCGTATTTGTTTTTGTCGATGCATCATTTAATTAACAGTGGATTTCGCTGTTTTCACAAAAAAAAGTGTTCTCGCGTTCAGAAATGTTCTGTGATTTCGGGAACTTGAATTGATTTTGAAATACTATGAACCAAATTTGAGCCACGTTTTTTACGTATGCATAATAATTTTTAATAAAAAGCCAAATGATCAGAGATAATTTATTTTGTATAGATATAGATACAAAAGTATTTATACATTATTGATTGCGATCAATAAGGTATTTTTTTTAAATATAAACAACAAAATGTGTAAGAGGTATAAATTAGCTGAGGTTATTAGTTAAAGAATACTTCCATATTTCAGGCAAAAATGGCATCTTATTTTTAAACAAACATGGCGTAGTTTGTATATGAATGTAAACAGTTATGTGAGTTCAATTATTTATTAATTGATTTTTGATATAGCCACCTTAATTCTTTTAAAACTACCTTGGTCCCTCTTATTAATTTTTTCCAACGTATATCCATTTTATTTAAACAACTATCTACAATCTGTCAAGACTTCTATTATTAATACTGCAATTTGCAAATAACTTTTTCAATATGTCACAGACAAGTATTAACCCATTGACTGCCAACTACGAGATATCTCGTAGTGTGTGCTGCAAGTTTAGATTGGCTACAAATAACCATTTGAGTTAGGAATTATTATAAAGGATGAATGAAAAATAGAGAACATATTAATTATCAATTTTTATTAAAAGCTATTAAAATTATATAGCTTCAGCAATTAAAATGTCTTCTTTAATATAAAACCGTGGCACCCAGGGCAAGATGTGTTAAATTTGCGTGGCAGTCAATGGGTTAAACAGGTTGAAGATTAAAACTAAGATTAAGATTGTGACTACCAGAATATACCGGGTGATTTAAAGTTTCAGAACCCAACAAATGACAAAATGAATCATAGAATTCGATTATACATGAACAAATAGTTCACTGTAACAGTCACTATAAATTGGTTACAAAACCATATGAAACGTATCTTTACGTAAATTTCGTTTGTTTATGCTAGCTAAGTTCGCCATTGAAGTTACGTTTCGATAGATATGTTACGAAGCACAATAAGCATCGAAAACAGGAATGTAATACCTCAACAGCGACCACGATTAAGTTATCGATCATTCCTATGGTCAATCTGAAAACTATCCGAGAGATTAAGCGTCGAATGAACGATAGAAACAGAGAAACTAGTCCGTGAGGGAAGATCGACGACTCTGTAGATCATCCAGCATTTATCGAGGTCGAGGATCTCCAGGTAGAGAAAAGATAAACCTATCGTCGTGGCTTTCGACTAACCAGAGAAGAGCAGAACGGTGAATTTAACAAATAAGGTACATAAAAGAATGGAATGGGCTCCCATTATTTCCTATCCAAACGGCCCTTTTGAATCCAGCATCCTGTGTCCGTCGTTCTCTCCGTTTCGATGTAATCCTGTCGGAAGGAACCTATTATTCGCGGAATCAGATAAAATCACGTTTTTTTTTTTCCTTTGCGATAAATCGTGCTGCGGATTCTTTTCCCTGAAGTTATAGTTTTTCAGTCGAGATCGATGGATTTTACTCTTCGAAGACGCACAACCGTCTTCAAATTTAGATTCGAAACAGGATGAAGTGTAGCAAGATAAAAGTGGATTCATTCGCTGTACGAGGGCTGTCTGAAAAGTTTCCGACCTCGACAAGAAGATGATAGCATTCGTTAACAAAAGTTGAGGAATGTGTTTATACATGTTCTGATATGTGCCCATAATTATGAAAGTGGTCTAAGTCAGATATCTCTTGTTTCGAGATATTCAATGAATTGCATTTGCATAAATTAAAAAATATTTTTACATTATGCGACCTTTTTGTTTAGAATTTTACTAGTCTTGATTAATGGAAATTTATTATGAATATGAAATTTTGTATGAATTTTATACGAAAATGTTGTTTTTAAAGTTTGAATTGACTTAGACCATTTTCAAAATTAACTGAATGTCCTATAAATGACTTAAAGCAATAAAGAACTATGAGTTTTATTTGAAACAATGAACTTAATGAAATAATTCATGAACATTTATCAATGGTTCTAAAAAGGTGATGTATTTTTATCATTTCGAGTTTTAAAGATTCTTAATATGTTCCTGAAAAACTGGAGGAACGTATGGTAGTAAACACATAATATCTTTAAGTTTTTCTTCCGATACTGGTCTAGTGGTGGTGTATAAAGGAAGCAGTTTAATATTTCCGTATATTTTGGGTCTTCCTCTTTTAGGGTAAAAATCCAAAACGTGGAATTCAGAAGCGTCTAAAGTAGTTTTATATAACATTTTATATGCTTCATTTTTCACGAATCTCATCCATTGTATTTGCAGCCAAGAGACAGATTCGCCCGCGGTATTTTTTCCTCTTTTTGTTATTGACTCTTCTACTGATTTCATTGAAATAAAATCCGTCTGTGACATTCGTTTTATGGAAAATATATTTCTTCTTCTACACTTTTCTATCAGTTCATAATAATGCTCAGGGTTGTACAAGTAATTTGCTTTTTTTATTTTCATTTCTATCAACCCAAAATCACGGTCATTTGGTAGAAAGGAATGACCTGATACCAAAAATTTGTGGTCTATTGTTTCAATATTATTATTTGATGACTGAGCAAGTTTCATCCATGTCAATGCTACTTTAATGTTTATATATAAACAATTATATTATTATATAATTTCTTTAAATTTTTGACTTACACCACTTTCATAATTAACACTGAATGAATTCCATATAATGTTGAAATTACAACCACCATATAATGGTTCATTTTTGACGATATCGTAAAAATTACATTGAATAAATTTAGTTTAAAATAATGTGGTGTAAAATAACTGATAAACTCATTTTTTGAAAATTTTGACTTAGACCACTTTCATAATTATGGGCACATATGTGCTCACCAAAATTTTAGCCATTTTGAACGCGTAGTTTTTGTTTGACAATCGTTTGAGTGAGTCGATGTGAGTACTTTCGTGAAAATGGAGAAAATCGAGTATCGAGCCGTTATTAAATATTTGTTTTTGAAAGGCAATACGCCTATTCAAATTAAAGATGAGTTAGATGCTGTGCACGGGAATTCTGCGCCATCATTTATCACGGTGAAATTTTGGGCAGCTGAATTTAAACGTGGTCGTACCAGCTTGGATGACGATGACTGTTCGGAACGGCCAAAAACTGCAACCACTGACGATAACGTCGCTCAAGTTCACCAAATGGTGCTAGATGATCGTCGAATTAAGGTTAGAGAGACAGCAGAGGTTATGAATATGTCCAAAGAACGTGTTTGTCACACATTGAATCAAGATTTAGGCATGAGAAAGCTGATCGCACGTTGGTTGCCACGTTTGCTCACTCCAGACCAATGCGCCGACTCACATCTCAGTTGCCATGGCGAAAATCTACGAATTACGGTTTGAATTGCTTGACCATCCCCCTTGCTCATCAGATCTAGCTTCAAGCGACTTTTTTTTATTCCCTAAGTTAAAAGTTGCGATCGGAGGACAGAGATTTTCGTCGAACGAGGAGGTCATCAGCTTCGTAAATAATTATTTTGCAGAGAAAAACGCCAAGTACTATTTGGACAGGTTGAAGGGATGGGAGCATCGCTAGGAGAAGTGCATAGACTTACAAGGAGACCGTGTAGAAAAATAAAAATAAATTTGAAGAAAAAATACCATGTTTCATTGTTAGGTCGGAAACTTTTCAGACAACCCTCGTATAATAAGTTGTGTTGTGATATTGTTAATTCATTATATCAACTTTTTTTTTATCTATGTACAGTTCGCACAATGAGTTTAATTATTTTTAAATTTAAAACGCTGTGCACTTCGAGCGACAACTTAGACACTCGAATATTTAAGGTTGGTGCAAGTACAGCGCAAGAAATGCTTGATGTTTAACATTAAAACTACCGACGATTAAAGTGTATTTATTTTCATGGACGAGATGAAATTGAAAATTACATGAAAAAAATACCGAATACATAGAAAACAAATTTTTATTTATTTCTTGTGCACAAAATCATAGTAAATTTGTGTACCTTTGTAGTACTGAATTTATAAGATTGCTGTAAATAATCACACATTTTAAATAACTAAATTGAAAGAATTCAGTGGTCATGTTTTTCTTTCCATTGACCTTCAATTATACTAAAGTAATTAAAATTTGTGAGAAATATAAGATAATAAAATTTTCATTCAATGTAAGTAAACTGAATTGAAAAATTCATAAATGGAAGTAATTATAACGTTATACTTAATTTCATTTATATATTCACAATATCCTTGCTTAAATGAAGTACTCCCAATACTTTCTTCTTATGATCACTACTTAAGAAAAACATAAATTATATCTATCTTATTGCTATGATAAAATGAAGTAAAAACAAGTATAATTAAAGTGTAATATTTCTAATTGCACCTATTACAATTAATCTTATAGAAATTATAATTAATACCATACAGAATAATAGAGGGAACTCGTGAAAGAATCAAAATAAATAAGGAACTCATCCATTATTTTATGTTCTAAAGTTTCCCAATAAAAACTTAAAAAAGCGAACTTCCACTGCGCAGAATCGAATTACAGAAGTTAATTAAAAGCATCGTCGGTGTTCACATAACATACGAGCGAAAAGAACAACTTTCTTTTACCGGAAACGGTGGCGATCACTCAAAACGTGCCGTTTCATCGATCTACTTTCAGTTATTGCCTCTCGCGTTACTCGATTACCCGGCTACTATATTGTTACACAGTTAATTTCCAATCCACCACTGGCGAACAAAAATGGAAACAAGCTCGTCGCAACGAACGTTTTAATTGTTTAAGTTTAGGCTAAATCTATGGCGAACAACACTTTTATAATGAAAAGAAGGATGCAAATAAATTGAAGAAAAAAGAATATTGTGAATAACAGAAACATTTTATTCATTGCAACATTATGCTAAATGTATATATAATAAAAACATTTTATATTGCAATTATGCTTACATGCCTATTGATCAGTTAAGCGCATCTGACGTGTATATACGTCGAACCAAATGTCTATTGCGGTGTGTACGACGTGTATACTCGTCGTGTAAAATAAAAAATTATATTGACTATCAATAATACACTATATGTTAAATGTATAATGAAAACATTTTATATTGCAATTATGCTTATATGCCTATTAATCAGTTAAGCGCGTCTGACGTGTATATACGTCGAACCAAATGTCTATTGCGGTGTGTACAACGTGTATACTCGTCGTGTAAAATAAAAAATTATCATTGACTATCAGAACTCGAAATTTCAATAAAATATAACAAGAATATTATTTCATAGTATGTAACCTTCATATTATCAAGTTTTTCTTGTTTATTTATTTTATTATTATTTGTATTATTTTTGTATTATTTTTGTATTATATCTTATGTATTTATTACAAGTTTCTAATAACAGCAACCACTTCAGAAATGCTAATTTTTTATTAAATAAAAATGTAATCCTTCGTTTTTCAAAAAAATGTATAATAGGACCATTTGCGTTCGACGTATATACACGTCATTGCTTGATTTTAATTCCAACACTTTGTAGGGGATTTTTTAAATTAAATTCCGGGCTTAACTAGTTAATTAATATTTAAATAAGAATGTATCATTTTCTAACAATACACTGGAAGTATCCGAATAAGAAACTTCTCGCAATGGATCGATTCGGTATCGATCGAATACATAGACTTATACTCACTTTTCGAGAGAGAATACAGCTAACAAAAAGACTATTCTATCCAATCATCTCATTAACCCCTTAACGCACAAATTTTTTGAAAAAACTGGCCAAAAGAAATCAATTTTTCTTTTATGTAAAAAGAAACACTTTAGAGCATTGTCTTGGTAAAAAAATACAAAATTAATCAAAATTTTTATTTTTGATATACTGCGCTTTTGTTTTATGGAAAAAGGCTATATTTTATTCTTGAATAAATAAGTGTTATAGCTTACAATCCTATGTAAATGATAAATATCAATAAAACGATTTTTTTTCTTAGCTTTCACACTGTTATTTTCAATTATCGATTATATTCGAGTGTGAAAAATTATAGTAACATAAAATACAACGCCGTTCGAATTATCTCGAGTGTGCACAGTTTGACCTGTTTAGCGTACTCGAATGAACTCGAGCGCACAAGTTAAGGGGTTAAAGCGTCTCGTATCCCATATACGAGAAATAACGATTATCATTCAAAACGAACTCGATCTACTTTCGGCAATCGCCTCTCGTGTTACCAGGTTCATCATTCGAAGCAAAAGCGTGACTCTCGTGCGCTCGAATGCCGCTCGATACACCTGACTGGATTCCCAGCTCTGGACGTTGAGTCAATTCTCTCTTCGCGAGTGGCCGAAAAAAGACGAGATTCGCCGACGACCCGTGTACGCGTGCGCCGCACGCACACGCATGCGCGGAAAGCGATGAGGTGGAACAGTGGCCGCGGCCGATAGAGGGAGACAGAAACCTGCTCAACATGAGACGAGAATGACCGGGGGGCAGCGCACGCGAATCCATAATGATACACCGTCCAGTGAGCAGGCCTGCCTGGTCCTGCCTGGTAAAAGCGGGTGGACACTCTCACGCGGAATTGCGCCGATGACTTTGCTCGTCTCTCCCGAAGACGTGACACTGCTGCTCGTTAAAAATAGTCCCGTAAAACCGATCCTTTGGCTGCTGGCGAAAATTTAATCAATCTGCACCGCTCTTCTTCGATAAAGCAGCAGTGGCTGTTAATTGGAATGCAGCAGAGCGGCCATACTCAGCTCGTTAAACTCAACTTCAAAAATTAAACTAATTTTAAAATAAACGCTTGAGTACATTTAGATATTGAGTTTTATTTTTTATATTAGTTATGTTACAAAGTATAGTATAGTATGTCGCGGTAAGGTTGAGTATGGTTGCAGTAGAGCATCCTACATATGAACTAATCTAGGGAGACAAGTGTTCAGATGGAAGAATTTTTTAGCAATGGAACAGTTACTTTTTCTTATACTAAACTTCATTCGTTTAAATGGATATTAAGTAGGTTATATAGTTATTAATGGAAAGGATGTCAGAAGAGGCAATGATGTTAATCAGTATTAATAAAATATATTGCATATTAACACTAGGTTTACGGACTTTCTTGTACGTTTCTATTTGTATTATACGTATATTAACCCTTTGCACTCTAGAGGTGACTGTTACTCGTTTAATGATACTAACTTCAAAATATTTACTAAATTCGCCTATATTATACATCATTAAGTTTAGTTAAGTGATGTACTAAAATTTACATATATGATTATTTAACTTCTGAGTCTAGCTAATAAACAAACTAAGTAAAATTTGAAAATTAGCGAAATTATCATTTAATGACTAACAGTCACCTCTCGAGCGCAAAGGGTTAAGAGATAGGTATACATCATACAGAATTTTAAATTGCAGAGGTGACAGGGAAATAGATTAAGGTATATTTGTATCACTCCATCAATAAAAGTTAACAAAAATTCCTAAGAATAATAGTAATTGTTTTTGCAAATCTTGTTCATCAAATCCAAAATTCGTCAAATTGACGGGTCCCGTGAATTTAGTGTTAACCCTTTGCACTCCGTGTCATCTCGGACGTATTCTCGGTTCCTCAAAATCACTATTTTTTTTTATATATCTTGGTGAGTGTACCATATTTTGATTTGATATCTTGTGCCATTTTACCAAAAAACTTCACAAAAACATGCATTTTTGAAAAGGTTGCGATAAGAATAAGTCGATTCTCCGGAATCACTAATAAATTCTAATGTCCCCTAAGAGGGGACAACGGAGTGCAAAGGGTTAAAGTAACCTGTTCATTGCAACCCTCCAAAGTGAAACAGAGGCGATACCACTTTGAGACGGTGGCACGTCGAAAGTAAGAATTTCGTGGAAAGAATTAATGAATCCTTATGGTACGTGCAACGGCGTTTGGAAAGTGCCGTTTAGTACACGTTATGAGTTCCCCTGCATACTCCAGCGGTGCAGAACACGTACTTCGATAATCATCGATCGAATTGCCGATCGATTGATAAATATCGATCCGCTACTCGCGAAAGCTCCTTCGAGAAGTACCGGCGAAGGCGCCTGCGGTCGAGCACGCGTTCTTTTCTTCTTTTATCCTCTCGTTCCCCATTTCTGAGCCAATAAGAGAATTGTATTTAAAGAAAGTCCTGCGAGCGACCAGGAGATATTCTCGTCGCTTTAATGAACTCGCGTATTAACAATTATTTGTTTGTTGCATTACACACGTGACTGTTTAATATTCACACGTTACAATTATTAATCAGACTATCAGTGGAACCTCTCGATTATCAGAACCAATAGGGAGATAAATGTTTTTGTATAATAAAACAATCATGTTTTCAGATGTTACACATTTTTTATTTAATTTTTTGAGGCACACAATCTTGTAGTGCGAATGAGTCAGTTTGTTATTGTGGTGATTTGTTGGTTCATGGAATATGTGATATAGGAGTGAGGAATGGTTGTATGGATGGATGAATGTGGCGAGTGTATGTGAAAGACAATGTACAGTGACTCCAAAAAGTATTCGTACACTATGTCACAAATAAATTCGTTTAACCCTGAAATTCTGAGTCTAACAGAAGTATTTAATAAAACTTTGTGGGTATGTAGATTGTAATAGTATACGTATGAATTAATCTCTTCTTTTCATCTAAATGCCATTTTAAAGGGGTGATAACATTTATATATTAAATAATATTATAAAGTAATAAATTAGTAGTTCTGTAAAGTATGAAACATTTTAAAACATTCTGGAATATGTACAGTGGCTCCAAAAAATATTCGCACAATATGTCACAAATAAATTCGTTTACCCGTGAAATTTTGAGTCTGATAGAAGTATGTGATAAAACTTTGTAGGTATGTAGATCGTAATTGTATACGTATCAATTAATCTCTTCTTTTCATTTAAATGTCATTTTAAAGGGGTGAAACCAACGTTGAAATTTCTGAGTTTTCTCTCATTTTTAAATGATAACTTTGTAACGGTACTTGATGAAGCAAAACCTTTCAAATAGAAAATGTCTAATTTTTAATACTCTATCGCCCTATCATTAAAAAAAACACACACACAGAAAAGCTTGTATTCAAAGCGTGAAAAATCGCTGAAACTTTGAGATTCGTTATCAGCCCCCTTAAAAGATATTTTGCCGCCAAAAAAATTGCTCCACGCAGGACACACCATGCTCTGTATACACATAAAATTTCATTGAAATCAGAATTTCAGAAGCAGATGAATTTCCTTATGATACAGTGTACGAATACTTTTTGTATTACAAAATTGTATTACAAAAACATTAAAGCGATCGTCTTTATGTTTCGACAATTGATGCTCCCTGTATATTTGAATGAACTGTGTTAATTTCGTTTTTTCACTCACAGTTATAATGTGCGAAAGAGTGAGGAACGAGGACGAGAGGTATAAAGAGAAAGAGAGAAATCAGGAACACGTGTACGTGACAACGTTGCAGTATCAAATTATTAAAATTCATATTTCCAATAATTCATTAATGCATTTAGAATGGTTGAAAGTCGGGTAATTTACTTATAGCATTCCGGATTACAATCTTCGGATAAGGGAGGGTTCTACTATTCTTGAATTTCTTAGATTAGGTAAATAAAATAAAATAAATATTTCTTTAAAAAAAAATATATACAGGGTGTTCGGACAGTCCTGGGCTTAAATTGAAAGAGTAACTCCCTGGGACATTCTAAGACGAAAATCAAGAGTAACGATTTTGCGTTTGAGGCTTTGTTTGCGAGTTATAACTAGTTAAAGATATCGTTTAATCCGGACCGTTCGACTCTTGAGAGCGGGTAACCGAGGCAACTCGGTCGGTAACGTCGCTGAGTCCACAGTGATGCTCAAGCGTCGAACGGTCGGGATTAAACGATATCTTTAACTAGTTATAACTCGTAAACAAAGCCTCAAACGCAAAATCGTTACTCTTGATTTTCGTCTTAGAATGTCTCAGGGAGTTACTCTTTCAATTTAAGTCCAGGGTTGTCCGAACACCCTGTATATATATATATGTATATACTATTAATTTATAATAGGTAACAACGAAATACAAACTAGGCGTTGTCCGGAAAGTTTGTGCCGATTTTTGATAGGTGGCATAAGGACAGGTCTAAATATATCAAAATGATTGAGAACAAATAATATGTGTACCTACATATCGTAAAAGGGAAAGGGAAAAATGCCACAAAAGCGGCGAACAAGATACGCGTTGTTTATGGTACCTTTTTCGATCATTATAAAATTCCCATAATGGAAAAAACTTCAACTCTTTCGACGAGATAAAAAATCACGTAGAAAAGCCTTTCTCTGAAAAACCTGAGAGATTCTGAAGGAACGGAATTTCCAAGTTGAAAGATGGAGAAAGGTTGTACAAAGGAATGGCACCTGCATAATTTAATAAACGTATGCTAAAATTAGAATCACCTGTGCTTCAATCTTCCTTCAAAATCGGCACGAAGTTCCCAAACAACCCAATACATTAGTTAGATGATCACGTGACTAAAGTATAATTAACAGATGCCGCAATTAGTCTATTAACACGTTCGCGGGCAGTAAAAAGCTCAGTGAGGTGCAAAAATAGACACGCAATTTTTTTCTAAAGTAATTATAATATTCGATATGTGATTAGACACATTTTGTAAGAGCAGTTGGAATATTACATTTTAATATGTTCGCGGACGTGAATTTATAGTATTCATTTTTATTGTGATATAGAATAACATGAATGCCATAGCATTCAAATTTTAAAACCAATTATTACTGATTTAATTCTATACAACCTCGATTCGAATATCGTCGTGGTTGTTATAGCATTCGTTGCATATAATTATTAAAATGTGATATTCTGATTACTCTTATAAGATGTGTCTAATCACATTTCGGATATCACAACTAATTTAGAAAAATGTCGTGTGTCTATTTTCGCACCTCACTGAGCTTTTTACTGTCCGCGAACGTGTTAACAGTTATATTCAGTGAATGCCATAGCATCCACCACGATATTTGAATCGAGGTTATATAAACTTAAATCAATAATAATTGGTTTTAAAATTTGAATGCTATAGCATGCACAATGAAGTTGTGTCATTCTGTACCACAATGGAAATGAATGCTATAACATTCACGCCCGCGAACGTGTTAATGACATACTGTTACGTTGTAACAACATTCATTTTATATTTTCAAGGGTATATTTGGAGACAGCACCATTAAGGCTAAATAATACCCTTTTTAGCAAACGTACTTATTGCCATGCCAGTTTCGGGTTTTTCCCATTTTTTCTATGTTCCTTCGATTTGGCCTGGCTTCCTTAAAAATTTCAGGTAGTTTAAGCGATTAAGGTTATTCTCGGTACATTTTACTTTCGACCGATGAAACAAAATATACCTGAAGTCGCTGGAAACATTTTCGACAGTCGACAATATCTCCCACCCCAAAAAGGGAACCAAACACCCCACTCCTGACACCTTTATATAAGCGCATAACATCCCTCCAGCGAGAGATTTTGTAAAAATACATTAAACAGTAACGTTCAACCACGCTCGTGTAATAAAAATATATTCAGTCTTTTTATATCTAAAAATATCAATCATTTCTTGTACTGTACCTGCATCAACCTCAAATATTCGGGTGTATAAGTTACCACTCGAAGTGCACAACGTTTAATTTTAAAAATTATTAAACTCTATGTGCGCCCTGTACACATACATTCCACCCAATTCTCGATGATCAGTTGTCGCGAGGCTGATTACATTATCACGGCATCATTTTGTCCATGGCATCAACCAAAGAGCACGCGAAAGGGGGGGCGTAGCGCGAAATGAGTTACTCGTACACCGGTATCTCTGTCTATTTTCTTGCCCGTGTAGCTTCTTTTAGTGCCGATTCCACTTCCAGCTCGTTTATTTTCACGAGGCAACAGTGTTTCAGCCGCTGAACGGAGGGTGCACGCACGCCGTGAAAATAAAAGGCAGCCGCCTCGGGAGCGTGTTTCACGATACACCGGCTCATTGCCGGAGAAAAGGATCGGCCACGCGGTCGGACAGAGACGAAGAACCCAGGGTTCGGTGGGAACCCGAGAAGTTGCTGCCGCGCCCGCTCCCGACGTCGCTCTAGCGATGGCCGCCGATCGCCCTCGAACCGTTTCAGGTCCGCCGCGTTCGTTGGTCGCTTTGCGGTTCACGAGGAACGACGATGTTTTGGGTGAGCTCGTAAATGATTTCGTTTTTCATCATTAACACATTGTATGCCGGCCCCGCGAAAACGCGGGTTTGGAAGTCTGTTGCTTTAGCGCCGGGTTTGCGATAATACAACATTCTTTTGTTTGGCGATTTGTTTGTTTCTATTTTTCGTTATCGTTAAATTGCATATAATGAATATGCAAACCAATTTTAGTGTTTTACAATAATGTATAAAATTTTAAATATTTTCTTCACCTACAGTTTTAACACTAGAACTACCACAGCAGTCAAAATGACTGGTTGATGATTACTTATAGCAACCTTATAAATTCACTGTGGTAAAGCTTCCAAAATTTCCTATGATTTTCCGTAAAAGGTATAAATAAAGATTTATTTCTTATGTATTCCGTATTTTTTCATGTAATTTCCAATGTGATCTCTTCCGTGCAAATAAGTACGCTTTGATTGTCGGTAGTTCTAGTGTTAAATGCCTCAGATGCCACCGGCATACAATGTGTTAACACTAGATTTACGGACGTTTCTTGTATATCTTATTTGTAATATACATATAATTAAGAAATAGGTATACATAGACTTACCATACGTCCCGGTTTAACCGGGATAGTCCCGGTTTGAGATCCCAGTCCCGGCGTCCCGGTCAAACTTGAACAGCACCGACACCCCAATCAATCGTTCCCGTGCAAACTCAACTTGAACATGTCATGCAGTGAATTTTATGACAAAATTAAGCACGACAAAACGATTCTGAAGAAAGTGCACTCTAGTGAAAAATATAAAGCAAGCGTGGGTGAATAATAAAACCGGGCAAATTTTTTGTGTTGTTTGTATTAATTGTACTTTGTCTCTTTTTCTTTTTAATAAAAAATATATTCACATTTATTAATATGTTTTCAATTCATAATAATTTTGATTGCATTTCAAATATGAAAAACACAAATTAAGCGAAAAGCAAAATGAAAATGAGCCTCTTTCTCTTCTCCGTCCCGGTTTGGCTCTTCGTAATTATGGTAAGCCTAGGTATACATCATGCAGAATTTTAAATTGCAGAGCTTAGAGTGAAATAGATTATGGTGTATTTGTATCATTCTATTAATAAAAGTCAACAAAAATTGCTAAATATAATAGTAATCGTCTTTGCGACTGTTGCTTGTGAAATCCGAAATCCGTCAATTTGACGGGTCCCGTAAACCTAGTGTTAACACTAGATTGCCGGATGTTGGATATACACCAATACCTCGCTTTGCGTCGTTTCGTTTTGCGTTTTTTCGATGTTGCGTCGCTGCTCAATTAGTACTAATTTTCATTGCGCGTCGTTAGGTTTTCGAGGTTGCGTTGTTTTGGATTCGAGTCTTGAATTTTTTTCTTGTTTTCTAACAGATGGCTCTACTTTTGTTTCTAATTGCGCCATGCCAAAAAAGCTCGGTAATTCCTCTTCTAACTGAAAATCAACGTAATTTTAATACAGTTTTATTTTCACTTTGTTTTGCTAATTTTAGAGTTCAGTTTCAATCTTCGATCTTTACACGGTTTACTATAGAAAATCTTAATTAACTTTGCGTCGTGTTTTTTTTTGGAACGTAACCCCGACGCAAAGTGGGGTATTGGTGTATACCTATTTTGCCTGAAACGAGTCAACTTGACTGAAACATGAAAATTAAAGTTTAAAAAGAAAATAAAAATTTATTTTACAGAAAGTTTATTCAAAACAATTTTTACATATATTTCCTGCTTTTTAAAATACATTTTCCTTCAGATTTTTTTATTACATTTAGCAAAAACGCCCTTACTTCTATTCCTTTCACACGATACTTGAACTTGACAAAATCACAAGTGAGTCAAATTGACTCACTCCGGCAATCTAGTGTTAACGTTATTCCTACCGACGCTTCACGTATACCTATTCCTACCGCGACATTCCCACGTGAGACGGGATACAAATTTTTCTCAGAAAGTGAACAATGAAAAAAGAAGTGAATATTGAAAAATGTATTATACGTATATCTCAGGAAAAGTCTGAAGTTTAAAGGCGATACAATTACGTTATATATATGAAATTGTAATTGAAATTTTAAACCCGGTCGTGGTAGGAATAGTATTAACCCTTTGTGCTCGAGAGGGGACAGTCACCAAATGATAGTTTCGCAAATTTTCTGACTTTAATTAATATTTTTATTAGCCAAAGTCAGAGATTAAATAGACATACATGTAAATTTTAGTATATCACTTAACTAAACTAAATGACGTTCAATATAGGCGAATCTTAGTAAATATTTCGAATTTGAAGATTTTTGAAGGTAGTATCATTAGACGACTAACAGCCACCAAATGATAGTCTCGCAAATTTTCAGACTTTAATTAGCTTGTTTATTAGTCAGACTCAGAGGTTAAATACTCGTACATGTAAATTTTAGTATATCACTTAACTAAACTAAATGACGTTCAATATAGGCGAATCTGAGTAAATATTTCGAATTTGAAGATTTTTGAAGTTAATATCATTAGACGACTAACAGCCACCAAATGATAGTCTCGAAAATTTTCAGACTTTGATTAGCTTGTTTATTAATCAGGCTCAGAGGTTAAATAGTCATATATATAAATTTTAGTGTATGACTTAACTAAATGACGTTTAATATAGGTGAATTTTAGTAAATATTTCGAATTCGAAGATTTTTGAAGTTAATATCATTAGACGACTAACAGCCACCAAATGATAGTCTCGCAAATTTTCAGACTTTGATTAGCTTGTTTATTAGTCAGACTCAGAGGTTAAATAGTCATATATATAAATTTTAGTGTATGACTTAACTAAATGACGTTTAATATAGGCGAATTTTAGTAAATATTTTGAATTTGAAAATTGTGGAAGTTAGTATTATTAGACGATTAACAGTCACCAAATGATAGTATCGAAATGATAGCTCTCCTATGTCGAGTCACACTCGACATTTTTAACAGTAAACCTAGGTTAGGATATACTTATTTGTAACGAAGAAATGAAATTGAAAATTATATTTAAAAAATACCCTAACACAAGAGAAAAGAAACCGTAATGATTATTGTAAATATTACAATAAATTTCCAAAGATGTAGGTATTACAATAAATTTACAAAGTTTTCATGACAAATTACGAATTGGTCACTGTGACCGGTCTTGGTAATTATAGTGTTAAAGTGCCATTTTAAATACTGTAGCGGATAAAAGTTTAAGATCAAAGAGTTAATGAAATTAAACAAATATAAGTTACAATAAAGCTTGAGAGCTATATTTAATGTAATTAATAAAAACAATAATTACCACTCAAAGAATTGTCCTGTGAAGTAAGTTTCAAATAAAGCACCTAAAATAGTTGGGAGTTATTGGCAATAAAATTGAAATATAATTCAGGGTGCAAAGGGTTAACACTAGTCTCACCAACTACCTAATCCCACCATTCTCTTTAGACCCATATTACCATATGATCCATATGATTAATACTATCATATAGGGGTCATTTGACCCCTTATGAAATAAACATTGATTTTTAGAAAGAAATTCTTAAGTAATTAAAAACTTGAATGTCTGAGGAAGTTTAGGGAGTATTCTGATAATCTAGTCTTCGTTTACTGATATTTCATGAAAGCCTTATTCTTTGTTTTATTATAAATACGTAAAAATTTCTTGGATGCGCAAGTGATGACTTGCGAACTACAAATTTGTGGTTCTGCTATTAATTGTTATTGCCAAGAGTGTTATTATATTGGCAAATATTGTATCCAAACAGCTATCTGATTCCATATTGTTTGCTTCCTTGTATTTCATCTATCACGATAATTTAATACAACTTAAGCTTAAGCTGAATCCAACCCTTATAACAATTATCTCCCCATGTTTTTCGTTTGCATTCAATAACTGAACGCTTCACAGAAACTTCAAATTAAACCATCGACGTCACCTAGTGCAACGATAAATATTTATTAAATTACGCAAAAGATAATAAATCCAAAACCAACTGTTGACATTTTCCATATTATTATTCGACTCGTTTAAACGGTTCAAGATAAACATCTACAAAACCACGAACATGAAACGTAAACGTAAACGCCTGATAGCAGATACTTATTGTTAGTATCGGTTCGTGCTCGACGTTCGCGCGTATGCAAATTTTTGTCTGGCGGCGAGTGCAACTTAAACTATGTAAATCTTTCTACCGTACACGTAGGGCATCGCTGACGGGGAACAGAGAGGCGCATGAATAGAATGCATCCGCGCAGCATGAGTACGTTGCCTCGAGTAAAGTGCTACAACCGTTTGAGAGTGAAAGAAGCAACTCGGGAAGGCGAATAAATCTGACGGCGCCCGAGAGAAGAACGGGAGAAAGGGAAGGGGAAAAGGAAGAGGAAGAGAAGAAGGTGGAGGAGGAGGAAGAGGAAGAGGAAGAAGAAGAGGAAAAAAAGACGAAGACGAAGATGAAGATGAGGATGGGGAAACAGGGTGGGAGGTGAAGGGCTAAGAAAATGTAAAGTAAGCGAAAGGAAGAGGAAGAGAAGAAGGTGGAGGAGGAGGAAGAGGAAGAGGAAGAAGAAGAGGAAAAAGAAGACGAAGACGAAGATGAAGATGAGGATGGGGAAACAGGGTGGGAGGTGAAGGGCTAAGAAAATGTAAAGTAAGCGAAAGAAAGAGGAAAATAAGAAGGAGGAGAAGGAGGAAGAGGAAGAGGAAGAGGAAGAAGAAGAGGAAAAAGAAAATGAAGATGAAGACGAAGATGTGAAGGGGAATGGCGAAACAGGGAGGAAGGAGGAGGAGGACTAAGAAAATGTAAAGCATGTGGAAGAAAAAGAAAGAGAAAAAGGAGAAGAAGGAGAAACAAGAAGAGGAAGAGAAAGAAGAGGGAAAGGGAGATGTAAATGAAGATGAAGAGGAGAAACAGGGCGGAAGGTGGGGGGCTAAAAAATGTGAAGTAAGCGAAAGAAAGAGGAAAAGATGAAGATGGAGAAGGAGGAAGAGGAAGAGGAAAAATAAGATGAAGATGAAGATGAAGAGGAGAAATAGAGTGAGGGGGGCTAAAAAAATGTAAAGTAAGCGAAAAAAAGAAGAAGAGATGAAAAAGAAGGAGAAGGAGGAAGAGAATGTGGAAGAGGAAGAAGAAGAGGAAAAATGAGATGAAGATGAAGATGATGAGGAGATACAGGGTGGGAGGAGGGGGGCCAAGAAAATGTAAAGTAAGCGAAAAAAAGAAGAAGAGATGAAGAAGAAGGAGAAGGAGGAAGAGAATGTGGAAGAGGAAGAAGAAGAGAAAAAATGAAATGAAGATGAAGATGAAGAGGAGATATAGGGTGGGAGGAGGGGGGCTAAGAAAATGTAAAGTAAGCGAAAGAAAGAAGAGACGTTCTTATATACCAAGGGTGGTTGAGAGATACTAATCGGTATTTCTTGATAGGGAGCAAGACGTGGACGGTGGTGAGAACCAAACTAGGAGGAAGAAAGATAAAACCTCGAGATAGCGAGCGTGGCAGTCGCGTGGCGAGCAACCAACTGCGCATGCGCGCACGCTAGCGACACGATCAATTTATCGTGCTTATTAACATACCAATCTCATTAAGTACTAATTTCGTCCGTTGCGCTGCATAATCAGTGGAACACTAATTTTCTTGACACACGTTTGTCCGCTGAATATTCATTTTACCGTGCCAAAACATCTTCGGCTGAAAAAATGGCAAATTGATAAACCGAATGTTACTTTATCGCGATTATCAAAGAATATTATCGATATAGAATGTTAAATTATAAATTATCAAAATACTGTAAACCTACGTTTCGCGTGGGAATGAAAAACATTAACATTTTCATTTCACATCCTTTTTCGAAGTATACCACGGTAGTAGTCTCGCGAAGTTCACAGTGTACAGTTGATAACAAATTTGGTGCAAAGCGATCGTTTAACACTAAATTTACGGACATTTCTTGTATATCTATTTCTAATATACTTATATTAAGGAATAAGTGAATACATCAAACAGAATTTGAAATTGCAGAACTGAAAGGGAGATAGTTTAAGACGAGAGGGCAATGTAAAACATAGGTTTTTATGGCTTGCAAATATTGTGTGTACATTCATTTTTATTATTATTATATTATAGTAGAATACTATTTATTGATTAACACAGAATGCAAATTTTCTTTATCATGCTATTCCTTGTAACTTAGTTACTTTAATTCCGTTGACTCTTTGGTCTTAAACTTTTGTCCGCTACTGTATTAACCCTTTGCACTCGAGAAATGACTGTTAGTCGTATAATGATACTAGTTTCAAAAATTTTCAAATTTGAAATGTTTATTAAGATTTAATAAGATTTAATATATGACTATTTAACCCTTTGCACTCGAAAGGTGACTGTTATTCGTATAATGATACTAACTTCAAAAATTTTCAAATTCAAAATATTTATTAAGATTTGCTTATATTAAATTTCTTTTAGTTTAGTTAAGTAATATTCTGAAACTTACACACATGACTATTTAACCTCCGAGTCTAACTAACAAATAAACTATCTAAAATCTGAAAATTTGCAAAACTATCATTTGGTGACTAAGAGTCACCTCTCGAGTTCAAAGGGTTAAATTAATTATATTTTTTGGTAAACAAACACAAGAAATGTTGTTACTTTCTCAAAATCTACCCAACATTATCCAATAAACTGATTAACACTAGAACTACCAGAGCAGTCAAAATGACGGATTGACGATTATTCATATCAACCTTATAGATTCACATTACCAAGCTTCCAAAATTGACTATAATTTTCTGCAGAACGTATAAATAAAGATTTGTTTTCTGTGTATTCGATATTTTTTCATGTAATTTTTAACTTGACCTGTTCCATGAAAATAAGTACTCTGTAATCGTCGGTAATTCTAGCGTTAATATCTATTAAACATTCGAAATCTTTTGTCCGCTACTGAACATTAGAAATAGACCTACAAGAAGTGTCCGTGAATCTAGTATCCAAAACATTCAATGGCAAAATTATCTTTTTCCTCGAAGTACCTATCAGACAATAAGTTACACCGCTCGCAGAGTAAACGTCCCCGAATAAACAAGGTCCATCGAGGAAAGAAGGTCTCGGGCGGCCGCGGGAAGCATTATGAGAAACGAAAGGGCGACCCAGAAGCGTGGACACTGAAGAGGGACAGTGGCACGCGCGTTACAACATTCTCTCTCGAGGGGGGAGAGATCCCAAAGAAGTATCGAGGAAACGCTACCGTACTTGGCGGCGCGGCGGGTTCAAAACGAGCCACTTGCTCGTACTTGCGACGATTACAACGGTACCGAGAGTACTACGACTCTTGTACATATCTCGTGTTGTAGCCACGTTCAAACCGCTGGAATGCGGTGAAAACGAAGAAGAACCGGTGTATACCATGTTCGGTAACTGTTACCACGCTGCACCGGCAACGCTTCGTGCACGCGCGCGCCGTCTACACGTGTGCGTCGCGAAAGTGCGCACGCGTTCACTCGTTCGCTGGAACGAAACTCGAGATGGCGCGCAAAAAACTTCGACCGAGTTAAGCGCGGGGTAAAAATAGGTAACGCGTGTTTATTTACGCGCGCGAGCAAGCGGAAACATTTTGCTCGTTGCCATACGACAAATTTCGAACCTGCCTCAATATTGTATGCAAATGTACTGTTAACATTTTAAGCATCTAAAATAGTGTATATATATATACATAAGTTACAACAAAGCTTGAGAGCTATGTTTAATGTAATTAATAAAAATAATAATTACCACTTAACCCTTTATCTGGTAATGTTGACCTCAAGCAACATGTGTTTCTAGCAGCTTGCATGTGAAAGAGCAACATGTCCTAATTATTTATGCTTATTGCATAAATTATGCTAATAAAGTTTTTTCAGCTCTTCACTCTCTTAGAAAGGGCATATATACTTAACTTGGATAACTCCCAAATTTGTTTATTTGAAATTTCAATGCTTGTCAGATAAAGGGTTAAAGAATTGTCCTGTGAAGTAAATTTCAAAAGTAGGGAGTCATTGGTTATAAAATTGAAAAATAATTCGGAGTGCAAAGGGTTAACGCTAGTCTCACCAATTACCTAACCCCACCATTCTCCTTGGATCCATATGATTAACCCTTTGCACTCGAAAGGTGATTGTCAGCCACCAAACGATAATTTTGCAGTTTTTCAACTCAAAAGATTAAACAGTGATATAAGTAAATTTTAGTGTATTGTTTAACTAAACCAAATAAAATTCAATACGAGTAAATTTTGTTAAATATTTTACACTTGAAAATCTTTGAAATTAGTATTATTAGACGACTAACAGTCAACTCTCGAGCGTAAAAGGTTAATAGTAAACGTACAGGTATTTTACACATACCTATTCTTACCATAAGGGGTCATTTCACCCTTATGAAATAAACGCTGATTTTTAAAAAGAAATTCTTAATTTATTAACCCATTGCACTCGAAAGGTGACAGTAGTCGTTTAATGAGTGGAGTTAGGTAGATGTTGAGACTAGTGTTAACCCTTTGTACCCCGAATTATTTTTCAATTTTATTGTCAATATCCCCTACTATTTTAGGTGCTTTTTTGAAATTTACTTCACAGGACAATTCTTTGAGTGGTAATTGTTGTTTTTATTAATTATATTAAACATAGCTCTCAAGCTTTGTTGTAACTTATATTTGTTTAATTTCGTTGACTCTATAGTCTGAAACTTTTGTCCGTGACTGTATTTAAAATTGCACTTTAACACTATAACTACCAAAACCGGTCAAAATGACTAATTCATAATTTTTGATAAAACTTTGTAAATTTCGTGTGATACCTACACCTTTAAAAATTTACTGTGATTTTTACTGTAATCATTTCGGTTTGTTTCCCTTGCATTAGGGTATTTTTTGAATATAATTTTTAATTTAATTTCTTGTCACAAGGGTTAACCCTTTGCCTTCGAGAAGTGACCCTTAGTCATTTAATGATACTAATTTCAAAAATGTCCAAATTCAAAATATTTACTATGATTCGCCTATATTATATCTCACTTCGTTTAATTAAGTGATATAATAAAATTTACATATATGACTATTTAACTTTGAATCTAACTGATAAACAAAGTAATTAAAGTCTGAAAATTTCTGAAACTATCATTTAGTGACTAACAGTCACCTCTCGAGCACAAAGGGTTAATACTTTCTAATACAGGCATGTCCACGACTCGAAATAATTTGACATATTTGTTATGTTTGTCGCGTTTACATAATAAACAGATATTTAAAAAATGTATATTAACATTTAAGAATTTATAAACGTGAATTAGAAAGGTAGTTCTTTGCACTGTACTGAGTCTTTTTAACCCTTTGCACTCCAAAGGCGACAGTTAGCCATCTAATGATACCAACTTCAAAAATTTTCAAATTCGACTTATTTACTATGATTCTCTTACATTAAACGTCGTTTAGTTTAGTTAAATGATATAATTTTGGTATTGCTAGTATACAGTACAAATGTAGTTCAAGATACTTTCAAACATGAAATTTCCGATTACAGTTTGAGACTTCAATGTTTTGCATCAAAAAAATTTTCAAATTCGACTTATTTACTATGATTCTCCTAAATTAAACATCGTTTAGTTTAGTTAAGTGATATAATTTTGCTATTGCTATTATACAGTACAAATATAGTTCAAAATACTTTGAAACATGAAATTTCCGATTACAGTTTGAGACTTCAACGTTTTGCATCAAATTCGAGTTTGGTTTTAGGTTAGGTCAGTGAATGGAAACACAGGATAAAAACCCCACAATATGATGGGAGTCGTCGAATCCGCCTTCTTGTCATCGACATTTGCATGGTAAACTCTTCGACACGAACAGGTGTTACTTGATATTACTGAACTCTTCTTCGCTCAATCTTGAAGGACATCAACGCTTTAGTATAAATTACAAACGTGCATTTGCGCGGAGGAATTAATCGCGATAGATGTCCGTGGAACGCGCGCAATTCAAACAGAAACGCTGTTTTTACCGGTTAAGAATGATCGACTTTCTCGAAAACCTGCCGCGGCAGGAATCGCCTCGAAACGTTTATAATGGCCTTCGTTTCTTAGCAATTAGCAAACAAAAAGGAGAAGCGGAATCCGTACACTATGCGCGTTGCTTTCGATTGATCGTGGCGGCACGGCACGACTGATGCAAAACCGACTTTTAATTTTCGTTCCCGAGCTCGCTTGTACGTTGCGAACAATTTGGAGGCCTCGTTACGGAATCACCGGGTAGCAGAACGCAGAGGTATTGTTTATTCCCGTGTGCACGTGCATGCAACGAGCGATCAGGAAAGGAGCTGCAGGTTTTTGAGGGTTTGTTCTTGGCCAGGCCAAAACGATCGAGAGCGCTGGCTTCGTTTTGTATTTAGGTTCGTGTGCCACGGGGCCAGTAGGTTCTTACATACGTGGAAAGTGTGCGTGGACACGCGCGAACTCATACCCAGCGACCTCTGTGTGCGCGTGCACGTATGCTCGGTGTGTACTCGAGCGAATTGCATGCACGCGGATCGACCTACGGTTACGTTTATTATTTCATGCAGGCTGTATTTGGCAAATCGTCGTTGTCAAACCAGTATGTGCAAAAAGTATTACTTTGTGATGTTGAATAAAAACGTGCTCCTGTAAAATTTGTGAAAACTAATTTAAATTAAAGTTATATGTGTTATAGGTTATTTTATTTGATTTGTAGGTATTCAAATGTAATAATTTATTTATTTTTAACAAATTAGAGTAATTTGTGCATATAGCAAAATTTTTTTTAGCGACCACAGTTTACCGTATAATGTTTGGAGTCATTTAGCAGTCTTTTTATACGAAAATTTGGTTAGTAAACTAGTCATAATAGTCAAAATGTCGAAATCTCCAAAAAGTGTACATAGCAGATATTGGTTTGACAACGACGGAATTCATTTCGGTTTTTCGAGGAACATTTCGAAGTGTTATTTCACTTTTCTATTTTTCGCTTCGTACACTATTCACGTGAATAGTGTGAATAGTGACAAACAAAATTGAACAGTATAACAATATAAATAATACTAACATTTGATATTTTGTATAAATAATAGCTTAGAATTGAATTAAATTTCGATTAAGTTTTAATTATATTCGGGTTAAATTTGAGTTAGTTTGTTAAAATCAATTTGCCCGAAAGAATATTCATAATATCCGGTCAATTTGATAAGTTCATCAGTATTATTAGATTACTTGTTTTAAATATTATTTATAATGGCCATTATTTATAATTATATTGTTTTTATAATTATTTCGTTTTCATATGGACTTAACTTAATTTATCAGTAAACTCTCGTATCATAAATACGAGATCTGTTAGTATGAAATTTTTTATAAGAAAAGAAATGAAGTAACTGCTTTAGGTAAAATTTACTAACATCATAATCAGTTTTCCATAAACGCTACAATCCTTTTTCCAAATTCCATTAACCTAACCTAAAAGTAAACTACTTGCAGAGATGTAGGTATGTATACACATTAAGGCAAGTCGTTGAGAGCTTTAACTCTAATTCTAATCGGAACCCAAACTTGACCTATACCTAGTCCAAACCCGAACGACTTTTAAGGTTAACCACCTCTTGCGAACAAATAGCACGTAATCCATTAGGCCTTGCTAACATAAGAGGGTGCACAGGTAAACAGTTAATTAGATAAGTAATTGACAAATCGTTTCCTGCCGAAATTACCAAGAACGTCCAGTCACTCGTTAATTGGTTCTCCGGTAATTATGATACGTCGTGTATCGTGCTCTGACTCGCGCGCGCGTTTCCTTGCGTCCGTGCGCATGCGCCCGTGTACATAAACATGGGCGGCTCTACACACGCGAGAACCCGATTAAAAAAAACTGCCCTGCGCTCCTCCAGCAGCGGGGCCACCTTGAGCATCCTCTTTCTCTTATATTAATAATTGCGCCGCCGAAACCTGTCCGGTGTATACCCGCGCAGAGTACGCCAGGAGGAGCAACAGGCTGCTCGTTGCTGCTCCTCCAGGTACTCGTAATTGTCGGAGCCTCTTTTTCTGTCTGCTCGCTGAATACCATACAAATACATCATGGCTTTATTCACGGAATTTGCTCCTCGCGCTCGTCCAACCGAAAATCGAGCACGTGCTTATCACAGGAGCGTGCACGGAGCCACTAAAGGTAGAAACACCTTGACAATCACGTAACGTGTAATCGCGTGCTATCACGTGTAACGTTGTTTCAAATTCTTGGCAGTTCCAGAATTTTTTTCAATGCATTGCTTTTAAATGCATACTTAAGTGTAGAAACATGTTGATATCACGTCACGTGTAATAGCATGTCATCACGTGTAACGTTGTTTCAAATTTTTGGCAGTTGCTAAATATTTTTCAATGCACGGCATTTAAATGTATATTTCAATATAGAAACGTCTTCACATCACGTCACGTGTAACGTTGTTTCAAATTCTTGGCAGTTCCTGAATTTTTTTCGGTGCATTGCTTTTAAATGCATACTTAAGTGTAGAAACATGTTGATATCACGTCACGTGTAATAGCGTGCTATCACGCGTGACATTTTTGGCAGTTCCCGAATTTTTTTTCGATGCATTGCTTTTAAATGCATAATTAATTGTAGAAACATGTTGATATCACGTCACGTGTAATAGCGTGCTATCACGTGTAACATTTTTGGCAGTTTCTGAAACTTTTTCGATGCATGGCTTTTAAATGTATATTTCAATATAGAAACGTCTTGACATCACGTCACGTGTAATCACGTGCTATCACGTGCAACGTTGTTTCAAATTCTTGGCAGTTCCTGGATTTTTTCGATGCATACTTAAACATGGGCTAGGATTTAAATAGTACCGGAAGAGAAGTAACATTTAAGAGTAGGTTTATACGAAAACAAATTAGTTATTTTCAAATTTTCTTGGACCTGAATACTTGTGACTGAACTCTAGCTGGACTCAAATCTATCCCTAATATAACATAAATAAAATGAACACGGAAGACTAAAGATATATTGATTTCATATAATTTCGATGATACTGCATTCCTTAGATTAATTCGAAGTGAATTTTGTATCAACAACAAACGAAAAATTCTTGTTATTTTGTACTTTATCTTGAAGATGTTTATCTTCCATTAGTGATACCATATATTATGGGAATATTAATATTAAATTACATCTTTCTCAAATTTAATATATACGTAGCCTCTTTTTCTAAATTTTTAACATAGATATTTTTAGTTTTATTTGACAGAGTTATAAAAATAAACGCACAAAAGATATATTAATTATTTTAATTCTATGATTACATCATTAAGTTAATAAAAAGGAACAAATTAATAGTTTATTAAATGAAAAAATAAACAAAAATGCACCTGGCTGTCAATATAATTCCAGATTCATATAATTTTGATTTTTATTGCTTTTCATATGATGAGTAAATGTTACCCAATGTTAATTATTGGTGAGTACTTAAGGTGTATATTAAGTAAGGGAAGGAAAGAAGCTTTTACACACTTTTATATTTGCGATAAAACAACGAACATAATGTTATAATAGGATATTTGAAATAAATATAAAGATTTTAATTATTATGTTACGTAACCGACTATTGCAAACACATACCTGCTAATGTTTCCTGAATTTATGGTAATACAATAAAATTATAATTTAAAAGCATTAGTGACATAATATTTTTAAAGTCCACTGTAGATGTTTTGTTCTGTTCACAAACAACAACGTTCAATTTGTGATTTACAATGAACATTAAAGTGTTGTCTTAACATATGAGCAGAATTTTATGCTTAAAATTTGCTAATATTGTCGTTACATAATTAACATTTCTGCAAAACGTTCTGAGCCAGTAGATGCGGTAAAAAAAAAAAATGAAACTAAGGAAGACGTCATTTTTAATTACAACGTAATTGTAATTTAAACCTTTGATCATGATATTTTAACAGATGATAGTAGTTTTATCATTTGTACTTTCACAATTGGCATGAACAGTATCACGAATCGGCAATTTAAAACGAAATGAACGCTGATGCATTCGAATTTAATTGCTACCCTGATGAGTTTTATATCATTGATAGGATGACCACTGCATTTTGAAGTAATGCAATATGCTTTCTCATTACTCACAAATATTGAAGCGACGTTTCATTCTTGTCCTTCACACTATAGTAACCTGTTTGCATAACACTTTTTTTGGTCGATATACAGGGTGTTCACGAAGTTCGAGACACGCGTGCGCACATGTTTATTAATTAGACCGGGAAGTTAAACAGTCACACGTGTAAATTTTAGAGAATAATGTTAGAAGTTTAATACAGTCATCCCTCGTATAACGCGGCAGATTCGCACCGTGTTATAGGAAAACGCGTTGTATGAGTATCCTCTTGTAACGCGCTCGTATAACCTCTTATAACGCGATAATTACAAATGATTTACGTTTAACAATTCTCGTTAAAGGGGTTATTAAGAATATTAATGAAAAACTATGTTATGAACGAAACATGTGCATTTTAATAAAATCAAACTAAGAACATTTTAAATAAAAAAAAACTTATGTATATGTAACTAAAAGACAATTTTATTCAAATCAAACTAGGAACATTTTAAATAAAAGCTTATATGTAACTGAAAAATAGTTAATTTGAAATAAATTATATTATTACAGGTTTATTCACTATTGGAGATATATCTGAAATAACGTTCCGCCTTTTTTTTTTAAATAAAATATTCAAATGTTTCACTACAAAAATAAAATTTCTATACATACAGATATGTATAATAAATGTTCTTACAATTCAAAAACTATAGAAACACAAATTTAATAAAATAATTTAATTCTATAACAACACAATTGATACAATGTGCAACAATAAGCATTAACTAAGGATGATAAGAATGAACCGTACGAATCATTATAAATTTCACTGTGCAGAAATACAAGGTGGGAAATCCTCGCGTTATACAAGGGAAAAATCGTGTTATACGGAATCGGGTTATAAGAGTACCCCGTTATACAAGGGATGACTGTATACAGTTGAATCTTTGTAAATATTTCGCGTTTAAAACTTTGTGAAGTTAATATTATTAGACGACTAACTGTCACCTCTCAAGTACAAAGTGTTAAATATATATTGTTCTGTGTTAAACTGCAAAATTAACAAAAGACATTATTCATCCCATTCTCCCCACATATTTCAAATTTAACAATAAGTTCCATATTTATATTTTTACTTGAACGTCTTTCTTTACGTACATCCTCTAATTTTTCCCGCGCTTAAATTTCCCATAAATGCACGAAAATTTCTCGATCCACCGATAATAAGAATAAAAATGTTAGAGCAAGTTTTAAAACTTGGATTAAAATAAAAATGATTCTCAATAACTTTATGAATCAACCGTTTTATTTTTCTAATCAATCCTATTCTCTCTACTGACTATTTACGACTAAAACCGTGGTCTTATATGCTAATGTATGTTGAGGAAAACGACAATGTTAAAAAATATAAATGTATTTATTTGGTGTAATAATTTTCCGATACCATTCACACGTCCTATTCTCAATCAATCTCTAAACAAAAGGTATACACTCACGATCCTCATTCAATTTTTTCATTCTCTACTCCATTCACTCATATTTTCATCCTTCTTGTTTTCCATACATTGCTTCTCATTCTAATTTCTTAACCGTTCATTCTAGAATCTCTTTCACACAAACAAACATACACACGTCAATAAACTAGCAATCACCCTCACAATGTATAATACAGTGATCCATTAGATGGCGTCGTAGACAATATCGTCGAATCCTAATTATCGATGTCGTACTGGAACATTCGTATACAGTCAACCCTCCTATAACGCGGTGAGTGCGTACCGCGTTATATGGAAACCGCGCTATAAGAAACTCGGATTTAACCGTACAAACCAAGCTAATTCGTAGCGCGTTGTATGGAAACCGTCTACCGCGTTGTATGGAAACCGCGCTATAAGAAACTCAGAATTAGTACAAATCACATCATTCGTACCGCGTTATATGGAGACCAATAAATACAAAAGACAAGATAAATTATAAATTAATTTTATTGAATTGAAGAGTTCATATAAGGAAATCATAAAAAAAAATGAAAGAAAAACTAAACTAAAAAACTGTTTTCCAACAAAAAAAAGAAAGACTTTTGTAAAATTATGTAATCTTTTAACACTCATCCTCGCTGTCAAATATGAGTCGCCTAACTCGTCTTCTTTTAATGGGTAAAATGTCTTCCTCACTTGGTTCATCTTCACATTGCTTTTCGATTGTAGCTTTTTTTTCTAACTCCACTAAAACCTCTCTATAGGGAGCTAAGCAATTTCTTAACTCTCTTTTAAACTTTGCGCTGCGCACCGTTGAATGAAATCAGTTTGAATGAAATGAAGTTCTAATTCTTTAGCCAAATTTAGCCCTTTTTTCACATCTTGTAAATCAAGATTTGGAAGTGCCAGCAACAAAATTTTAGAAAGAATTGGTCACCAACGAAATGTACGGTGAAAGAGCTCTGAGACGACTGAAACCGATCTCGTAAACGGCTAAGAGATAAGCTTGAATGTTTATATAAACATATCCAGTTAAAATCATTCATTGGGTGCACGGAAAGAACTGATCGGACGTTGTTGAACGGAAACCACGCTGTAAGAGTACCGCGTTATAGGAGGGCTGTCGCAATTTCAGCTCCGCGTTATATGGAAACCGCGTTCTGAGAGTACCGCGTTATAGGAGGGTTGACTGTATACAGGGTGTTCGGAAAGCCCTGGGCTTAAATTGAAAGAGTAACTCCCTGAGACATTCTAAGACGAAAATCAAGAGTAACGATTTTGCGTTTGAAGCTTTGTTTACGAGTTATAACTAGTTAAAGATATCGTTTAATCCGGACCGTTCGACGCTTGAGCATCATTGTGGACTCAGCGACGTTACCGACCGAGTTGCCTCGGTTACCCGCTCTCAAGCGTCGAACGGTCCGGATTAAACGATATCTTTAACTAGTTATAACTCGTAAACAAAGCCTCAAACGCAAAATCGTTACTCTTGATTTTCGTCTTAGAATGTCTCAGGGAGTTACTCTTTCAATTTAAGCCCAGGGCTGTCCGAACACCCTGTATAAAACAAAAGTTTCGGTTTATACGTTCGGTGCGATACGGGACTGCGTAGAAGGCATAGGCCAGGTGGCGGACCATAAACGTGACAAAATGACGATCGCCGGCGAAACCGTGCCTGCAGTCAGTCACAGCCGAAACATAGTATTGCACGGACGTTGTTTCTTTACATTGTAGTTTTACATATTCTTGGTCCTTCTGCATTCCGCTAATTTTAAGATTCCTACAATCGACAAAAAATGCCTCGAGTTCTGAGGAATTTCGGAAGCCACGCGACGATAAATCTGGATGCAACCGTGAAAAGAAGGGCGTGATTCCTGGTAAAATGGCCGTCTGAAATCGCAGCAGCATTCTGCCGCGAACTCAATGGGCCCCATAACGCCGTGGCTCGAGCCATCTTCCTCGTTTTTCCACCGCAAACTTCGGCCACCTTTATTTTCCACGGTTTCACCGCCGTTTCACCCCCTCCGTCCCGCCCCGTATCTCTGAGGGGGGTGACAAAGAGTCGCTGTCGAAAGAAGAGAATGAAGCGGTGAATGGTAGCGGTCAATGCCAAGGCGTGAGACCACGGGACACCATGGATTGTCCTCACGGAGAAAACGACAGAGAGTTGAATGGGGAAGAATGGGGCCCAAACGAGGCGAAGTTACTCGACCCGCAGGAAGGAGGGTACGTTGGGGGGAGGGGGGGTGTGCGGATCCAGAGAGCTCGCAGCGAAGAGAACGAGGCTCCTCCGTTGGAAATCGCGTAGGCTACCGCGATAATATTTTCCTAGGAGCCTACGAAAACTCGATACTCTCCTTCGATTCCTAGGACTGCGATCTCGTTTTTCACGAGCGTCCCGGCGAGCTTCTGCCATCCCCTTTGAGGGCCAGATTAACTGTTACCAACCATGGCGCGCTTCGATCTTGTTCTCTTTATAGGGCTGTTGATCGAACGTCTCCCTGGTTGGGTGAAAGCAAATATTTTCGAGAGCTAATTCTGTTAGGCGCTATTCAATCGTTCGCCTGTGCGGTACTCGAACGGGGGATCACTTTTGAGCTTCTTTTAATAGGCGAACAAAGGCTGGAGGGGGTGCACGGGGTAAGGAAATAAGGTTGCGGAATAATGGAATTTTTGTAAGCGTTGGTTTTATGTATAAGAGAGGAAGAGTGAATTTGATGTGTGCGAGTTCGTTGTCTAGTGTGTCATTAGATAGTTTATGATGTATGTGTTTTAAAGTGGGTGTCGTATCTAGTGTGTTTTGTGTTGTGTATGTAAGGGATGTCCGCAGTCGATCTAAATCGTAGGTGTAGGTTGAAAGAAACCAAGATTTGGTCAAGTAATATCCATATGCTGCTTCCGTGAATTTATTAGAACAGGATCGAGGAAGCATGGAGGAAGGTTACGAAGAAGGTAGGTGATCTGTTTAAAGACGTTAATGTCAAAGTTTAATATGAAATTATGATTGTGTAACAAATAATGACGAGAATTACAAAGCTTTGTTACTCGTGCCATAATTATTGTTGCTTTATATTTTTTAAATTTTATATTTAAAAAAAGCAACTAATAATGTTAATTACATAGTAAGAAATCAAAAATTTTACATATGTATAGTACATATAACCTAGATTTGATGTTTTTGTTTTAAATATAATATATGGTGCATTTGATTTGCAAAGGAATGAATTGTAATACGATGAAATCAATTTGCAAAACAATGAAATTGATTTGCAAAAAGGTGAATTTGATTTGCAAAAGAATGAATTTAGTTTACAAAAAAGTGAACTTAATTTGTAAAACGATGAAATTAATTTGCAAAACGGTGAAATTGATTTGCAAAAAGGTGAATTTAATTTGCGAAAGAATGAATTTAGTTTGCAAA
>JAOPTO010000891.1:600000-872971 GCA_033822845.1 Tetrapedia diversipes
AATCAAAATGTTTATTTAACATTAGAAGACTCTTTTTATCATATCCGTAGCATTCGTATAGCTTAATGTTTATTATTCATTGAAAAATACAGACTCAAATTTTATTATATGATTAAATATCATTTACTTCTTTATCTCTTTTATTTCATTTTTGTCTGTCATCAAATATTATCTTGTTTGCGTTCTCAAAGATCTAAACATTTCTGTTATATACTAATTATAACGCTTTTGCTGTATATTATTTCCCAGGTAATTTATTTTAAAAAAATACTAAAAATATCTTCCAAAATCTTTACACTTATCTCTTTAGGTAAGTTTAAAAGTCAAATATTTAAGGCGTTCAGCTATTTTCATTTATTTTTAGAAACTGTATCTTGTGTTTGGATAATGATCCTGACTAATGGATTTTCGTAATTAAAAGATTTCCGATAACATTTTCGAGGGATTTAGTAACGAAACTTTCTATAAAGATTCCTATGGATTTAAATTATTTGCAAATGTGTTTTTAACGTTCAGTACGTTCCGGAAGTTTCAGATCTCTAGAATAAGTTACTTTATTTAATAGACGAATTATCGAAAACCAGACCGGTAATAATTAGAAATGATAATTGGTGTGCCAGTATTTTCTGATGATCTGCAATGTTCTTACGTAACGCACGATTAAAAGCTTTTCGTATCTTCAAATATTTCCATTAATAATATTGATTACAGGAATTGGAATCAATAACGTGCGATATCATTATGTGTACCTACTTCAATATGTTAATACAAAATATTGAAATCACTATATAATGATAAAATATTCCTGTGTATCATGATTTTTGATTATTATATTTCGTAATATGTCAAGCGATCCCTTTTGTAAAAGTTCCCATCGCTTGTAAATCAGTGCTAAATATAAAATATGTAAAAATAGCATAAGTTTATTTTCTTATTTAAATTGTTACAGTAGGTGTTCAAGATAATGGTGTGTTTAATTCTTTAGGAAAAGTGGATGAGCCCAGAGAAGTAATGACAGTGACGCTACAATTAAAAATTCATAACAGAATAGTGTTCTTGCATATTTAGCAGAATCAGAAAAACGTGCTTTATTACAAACTGCTACACTCCGTCGAAATATTGTAATAACACAGTTATGCGAACATTAGGTGAAACAAGAAAGGCTAGGAAAAAGTTTGAAATTTTTGTTGTTCACATATCGTTAAATTAACACAGTAGACTGCTTTACCTCGAAATCTCCACCGTTTGACGGTACTGGATGGACAGTTAGGATGAATCCAAGACATCCGAAAACCGTATGTATAAGAATTTGTCAAGGTATCATATCTTTGCTATAATGCAAAGGCTGAAAAGCAAGTGTATTCATATAAGTTCCTCATGGTATTAACGATAATTATGTCTATTTTTAAATCGTTACGATAGCCGTGCATTGAAAAGGACCCAAAGGACTCTGTAGGCTTAAAGATGAGTTGTTTTCCTGATATATTTCCTTTAGTACAATACGTCTTATATTAATAACATTTCACTGAAAATGAAGACATAAGATAACGGCAATGATAGTATGTTAATGATTCCGTTACTTCAAAAATTGGTATAATCTTTTACAATAAATTCATCCAGTTATTTAAAAAATAGTTAAATATAGTCCAAAACAGTAACAAAAATATTTTAATGGCAATTAGTTATGAATACAATTAAAAAAAGAAAGGATAGTGTCCATAACAAAGAAAACAGTAATAAAATAATTGTATGACAATTTTTTGTGCAATCTTTGTTAATAATTTTAAAAATTAAAGGTTAAAAGTTTCTGTTTTTAATTAAACTTTGCAAGTATGTAAAGTGCGTGCCTCTATAAGGGATGAAATGAACGCTCAACGTTTCAGTGCCTTTTTTCGTTTTTTAACCATGACATTAATGGTACATGATAAAATAAAATCGTTCGGATGAAAAGTGTTTAATTTTTAGTGCCCTATTTCACCGTTATAAAAAGAAATTCCAGAAACAATTATACTTAAAGCTCGAAAAAATATTGAAACTTTGGGGGTTGATTTTACCCTCTTAAAAAGATTTACCCCCGACAAAAGGGATTGTTCAAAGTATGTCCAATTATTCTCTATATGTACATAAAGTTTCATGAAAACCAGAATTTTATAATTCGATATATTTTCTTGTAGTATGGTGTGCAAATACTTTTTTAATCTTATAAGCAATACAAGTGGAGCAATAGTAAATCAAACAATTATGGAGTTGTAAAATAACATAATTTGTGTGATTTTACAGATTTATTAAATAAAACATCTGGCATAATGATGAATAATGAATTCATGTTTTTAATGTATTGTGTCATGAAACTATATGCATTGAGTAGAACAGTGATTGTTCGAAGCAACAAGAAAGTTCTAATAAATTGCTCTCTGAATAATTGTATTAATGAAACCAAAGTTGTAAATAGAGTGGTTAAATATAAAACAGTTGTGAAAAGTCAACGTTTATTGCATAAAATAGTACGCTATAAGTAATAAAATATAGAAATCAGATTAATTATTTTCAGATATAGCATGATGACTAAATGGGCGTCATATACTTTTAAAAACAATTATCTTTAGAGCACTAGTGTACATATTTCTTCTTGTACTTTTATCCATCTTAAAGCCACATTCAAAGTATTTTTAGGATAATACGTGATTCTTAGTTTTCTTTATCTATGTTACCGCTTCCTATAGCGATCAAATATTGTTACAATTACAACTTTCAAAACCAGATTATATTTCCTTTCCAGTCCAGTAAAATTAATTTAAATTCAATTTACATTGTCATTTAAACTCATTGTTAGATGAAATATTAATTAAACTTGAGAATTTGAATCATACAGAATATACATTTAAAAATACACGTACGGGATGCTTCATATATCCTATATATCCTAATATCTTCGTTATTTTTTGCTGATACGAAAAGCTGTATCGGATTCAAAGCTAACAGTATTATGATTCATAGTTTTTCTTTTTTCTGAAAGTCATTCTTTCCGAGTTTGGCAGGTCGTCAGCTTTTTTTTGCACATCAAGATGTATTTTTACAATTTATTTTAAGGCAGCTATAACTATAACAAAGGTGTTAGTTTAAAAAAGGTCTTCGCAATGTACCCTTAACACATTGACGGCCACTGTCACGTACTATGCGTTGCTGATAAAAAGTCTCGTGGGACGATACAGGGACAAGAGGGGTCACTCGTTCGCTTCGCTTGATCCGACTCCCGACGCTTCTGCAGGCACTACGTATAGGTTCTTGACGTCATGCGTTGACATAGCGATTGGTGTGTATAATTGCTTGAGCCAATAATACGCTAAAGCAAAAAATGCTTGTTCGCGGACCGATTAGAACCTCCCACGGGACTTCTTGTCAGCAACACACAGCATTGTGTGTACAAAAATCATTTCAGGCCGCAAATTCGTACACTAATACATACTGATACTAGCTTTGAAAAAACAATTGCTTCTACTGCTCGGGTAGTTCGATTATCCAAACAATTTTATTAAATGTACTATGAATGTAAACTTCGACAGCGGTGTACGGTAAAATCTGTGACACTCGTCGGTGCCAACGTAACGGTGATCCGAAAAATGTGCAGCCGGCAAAGTGTTAAATTAATGAAGGAGAATATAGTCTCAACACGATAGACATTTGGTCTTATGCAGGAAACATACGGTACGCGAAATCTTTCCTAATGGTTGAATAGATCGAGACTCAATGATTTGTTTGTTAGGAACATTGCCAGATCTTATTATGCTTATTTATCTCTTATGGAAATGCATACAAAAATCAAGTTTATAGCGATGTTCCTACCATACTGGAATATGCGAAGAAAATAATTTTATATGCTTGCAATACCATTTAATTTCAGTGATGATTGTGCAAGCAAAAGTTTTATACATATGTACAGTGGCTCCAAAAAGTATTTGTAAACTGTATTATAAGGAAATTCATCTACTTCTGAAATTCTGATTTCAATGAAACTTTATGTGCGTACAGAGCATGGTGTGTCCTGTGTGGAGCAATTTTTTTGGCAGCAAAATATCTTTTAAGGGGTCTGATAACGAATCTCAAAGTTTCAGCGATTTTTCACGCTTTGAATACAAGCTTTTCTGGTTTCTTTTTTTATGACAGGGCGATAGAGTATTAAAAATTAAACGTTATCTATTTGAAAGGTTTTGCTTCATCAAGTGCCATTACAAAGTTATCCTCAAAAAATGAAAGAAAACTCAGAAACTTCAACGCTGGTTTCACTCCTTTAAAATGGCATTTAGATGAAAAGAAGAGATTAATTCATACGTATACTGTTACGATCTACATATCCACAAAGTTTTATCAAATACTTCTATCAGACTCAGAATTTAAGGGCTAAACGAATTTATTTATGACTTAGTGTACGAATATTTTTTGGAGCCACTGTATATCCCATTACCAAAAATGTCTCAAAGTCGATGGAGCACCTTCAACATTTATTGTAGAATTGGTACCTGGATTAAATACCTGCAGAAAACCCAAAATGTAAAATTTTTCAATCTGCTTTAAATTAGTGTGATTTGTTTATTCAAAATTATTTCAAAGTCATGATACTTTAGGTAGTTAAATTCATTTTAATATACACTACAAAGTTTCTTCGTAAGAAATACGTGTTAATGTCCAAAAGTGTCGATGAAATTCAAAGCTTGGAAAAAATTACTTTCAAAAAAAATAATGTTAACTTTGAACCTATTCCAATTGTGAAACTGTAAACTGAAGTAAGCCGTCTTCGACCTCGAGCTTCAAATTATTACATTTTTCCGATTCCAAAAAAGGGGACAGAAAATCAAAAGGAAATGAGATAGCTGCCCGTATAATTTCGAAATTGCTCTGTTTTTTGCCAGGCGATGATTCGGAACATCAAAGATGAATAATTTTTAGAACAATGAATTATAAACGATTATCCTTAACTTGAACCCCGAAAATAACGACCTTTTTGGGAAAACCCATGAATCAAAGTCTTCGAAGAATGATTTTACTACCAATGGGTAAGTGGATATGAAAAATTATCCCTCCTTTTGTTAAATGTTCAACGGTGGACCCAAAACACTTGTTTCATGAATGGTGAAGGAGCAAAATCGAACGGAACTTTTCATGATTACCAGACAAAGGAATCCATATTTACAAACACATCGGAGTTTAAAGTCGTACATCACAACAGTGATAAATTAGAGTTCCAACAGTCAGGTGGTTTGAATCTCTCAAATTGGGAACGAGGAATAACGGAAAATATCAATTGCATAGTCCCAACAACATGCGCAATTATCGTTAAAGACTGGTTCGAGTAGATCACGATTTATTTGAATCTAATTAAATTAGTTACCCAGTATTAATTTGGCTGGCAACTTACATACAGTATGTGCGAGTGAGATTGTGCATAAACAGAACCAAACAAATTTGTTCTGGAACATTTTTACGTATCAGCAAAAGAGGACGAAGTTACTAGGATATGCAAGATATATAAAACATCCTGTATACAACGATAACAACGACTCATTGTGTAAATAAACGATTAGTATCTACTCATTAGATAAATGGCATTTCGGTTAAGAAATGTGTAATCAACGTTGCGTTTTAAATATCAAACAATATAAGCAAAATTATTATTTCTCTTCATAATCATTACTTTCATTTACAATCATTTTATAAAGCACCAGAATTGGCTTTTCTTTCATATTTTCGGATTTGCATTTTATTTTGTATTTTTATGTTTTATTATTTTAAAGTGGCATAGTATTATCCATTACACAATAAATTTTAATATTAACATTATGCTGTTGCAGTCAAAAATATTGAAATATTCTCCTTTTTATTGCAGATTTAGTAGAAATTGTGTAGTAGACAAAGATAAAAGGAACCAGTGTAGATACTGCAGATTAAGAAAGTGCTTCAAAGCTGGTATGAAGAAAGAAGGTGAGTACAAAAACATATTATCCCTTAAAAAGAAATATTCCAAATCAAAGTGAATGCGATTTATATAGTATGGTAACAAAAACTTAGAATACGAAACTTCGTCTTTTGAGAATAAACACGTTATTTTAAGTAAAAAGAATAAATACACAAAGAAATCATATTTTTCTAATCTTACAACAGCTTATATAAAAATAATCTTTTGTTGTACGTGTTTTCCTTTTTTCTTGTTTGGTATTATACTACTTAATCTTTGTTAATCTTTATAATCATACTTAAATCTTCTTACATGATACAGCTCATTGGTCAAGTTATATCACCTTTTAAAAGCTTCAAGGCTTAACTATCATTTTTTACGACTCCCTGACTTCGCATCAGGTGCGTCCACACAAATGATAAGTTAAGTAATAATTATTTATCTTAAAGAATTCTTTCAACTTACTGAAAGCATTCTTCGATTGACAATGGAATCGCATTGATTTTTTTCCAAACCGAGAAAATATTCTGTAATGATCATAAGAACACAATTTATAAATGCTGTTGATCGCTACTTTAGAAATTGGCTCTATCTTTGTAAGAAATAGCTTTTGTGACTTGATATTAAAATGTTTTTAAATGAATACAAACATCTCGTCACCAAGAATATTCGGCAATGATCTGACAACGTGTAACAGAATAATTTTAACTTAATTCAAGGACATTGGTGTAGTAATGATGCCATATCAGTATGCAACTACGTATGATCTGTTAACGAATCTTTATTGTAATATTGGAAAACGATTCTTCTCTTTCTTCATTGCTCACTTTTCTATGCTTAGTTTGTAACTGGAAAGATAACCATAATTGGTTGTAACCTTTATACCGTTACCTGTTTTAGTATAACAAGATAAATAGAACATTCGCGAAGTTTCATCCCTTTGCGACGCTATAACTTCACACCGGGGTTAACACGTGATTTTACCCCTAGGAGCTTTGTGATATTTACATCAGATCTATTTTCACTTTTAATATTTTTAACGAATCCTTGTTTTTACGCCAAATTTCTTCAGCAACATTGCTAAAAAAATGATTAACACGTTCAGTATAGGACGCAGCACACACAATGAAACTTCATTTATCTGACACGGCTGGGGGACAAAGGGCAAAACGTATCAAATAACTGAAGCAGTCGGATAAAAGGAGTCTATTGGTCGTTCTCTGTTTCGCTATATTTATTTGTATAATCGTCATCATTTGTATAATCACTAATTTGAATACAAGGAGAAGCAATAAATTTACCATTGCATATTATGTATGTACAATCTATTTTCTCGAATTGGGATCCATATACATTTTAACGTAATTAACTCATTAGAAACGAACATTATGTAAATGCAACACGAATTTTTCGACTTGTTTCCAGACAGTTTACATCGTTGAATTTTATTTTATTTATTTATTGTGGTTGTGGCTATAAAAGGGAATTTCAAAACTTTTTTCATAGTTTCGCGCGCCCGAACAAAATTCAAGAATATAAATTGACTGAGAAAATCATGCAAATGAAATGTAGCATTAACGCAACGTTGATCCTTAATGGGTTAAATCAACAGAATATGAATAATGTAGTATTTTTTGTTAGTCTAATGTATTTAAAGAATTCGATGAAAATAAATTCGACCGTAACTAATATTACAATTGTGCTATTACGCGAAAAGACTGAGTTAAAATTTGGAAATATTGGTCAGCAAGAATAGACGTGTTTACACCTATGTCTAATCCGTTACGGGCTACCAGTTTTCTAAAGCAAATTGACCCATTGAAAGTGATTTATCTCTTCTCTGGTTTAATCTTTCTCCAAAGACAACCGCTGTTCCTGAATCCGGATTTTTGTATCGAAGGACTGCCATGCATCAGCGGAACTTTTTATTCGTTTTGTGTGAAGTTTTTAATCCATTATGTTAACCTGAGCGATTAAATGCAACGGTTGCAAGAAAACTGTGATTAATCCAATCAGCTATAAAGATTGTGGTGCGAATTCTCATCCTAATTCTTCTTGTACGAGTCATTCTCTTCGCCCACGGTTTAACGGCCAATTTTTAAACTGCTCGACGGCAACAAAGCCATCGTTTGATAGTTTCGGTCCCCAACAATATAGCGGATCTCGTGATCCATCACCGCCTCTTTCCTTATCGATTGTAGATGACATCAGAAACCTCATTCGAGTTGAATTATCAAACTTTCGCTTTGATTTACTTTCGGATATACGAGCCGAATTCAAAACAGAGCTTCCATCCATCCACAGCAAATTCGATAAAAGAATGTCGTCAGTTGAGGAGGTTTTATCTTCTTCTCTTAACACTCTTTCTCCTCCTCGGGAAATTGCTCGATGAAATGACTAGGAGGAAACAACGAGAAGCGAACGTCATGGTGTACAAACTACAAGAGTCAGAAACGTCATCAGGCTCTAGCGGTTTAGAGGACGTAAAGAAAATATTGGATGCGATTTGTCCGGGTACTTATACGCTATCAATGGTACGAGGGCTTGGTAAACATGGAGCTAAGAACATCAGACTAATTTGCGTCACCCTAGTTTCTGAGAAGGAGGCTGAAACCGTCCTAAAAAACAAATTCAAATATCGTGGCCCTTGTGTAGTCTCAGATGATAAGACTATAATCCAACATTAACACCTTGAAATGCTAAGGAATCGGTTAAAGGATCTGCACGATAAAGGGAAGACGGATTTGACAATTCAGTACGTGAATGAGTCACCGAAGGTTATTAAGGCTTCTTCTCATACACCAACAAACTGAATCATCGGCTTAGCGTATATTTTTAAAATGTTAAAGGACTTAGAACTAAACGTTACGACTTAAAACATGTTCTGGCCTGTGTAACTGAACCGTATAAAATCATTTTTTTTGGTTGAAACTTGACTTTGTGGGAGTTTTCATAACTCCGAACTCGGTCTTGAGAATTATAATGTTTATAGATATGACAGATTGGCAGCAACCAGTGGTTATTCAATCGGAGGTGGCGTGTTAATCGCTGTTCCTGGGTCCGTTTCCAGCCGTCTTTTGTGTATCTCTTCATCAGTAAAACAAGCTTTTATTTCTATCGGTTGTCAGTTTAAAACAATTGTTATTGGTGCGGTGTATTTACCTCCGGTCAGTGCCCCTTCCTTGTTTAATGAACATCGTTCCTCAATTGAAGAGATCATGTTCTCTTGCCCACTTAATTCAGAACTTCTCCTTGTCGGTGATTATAATTTACCAAATACGTACTGGTACAATTACAATACAGGTAACCTATTATTCACTCATACACCATCTCGTTATGTTTTCCGCTAGGAGTACATTGTCATGAATTCCTTCGAGTCCTTACATCTTTATCAATCAAATCGTGTAACAAATTCCTGTGCTAGAACTTTTGATCTTATTTTCTCCACCTTCCATAACCTTTCCGTAAACATATCCACCGACAACCTAATCACACCTGATCCTTACCATCCTCCCTTAGAATTCGTCCTACCTCTCGCTTTTCATGACGCTTCTACCTCTAAGATATCTTTTTGCAAGATTTTTACAGTGCTGACTATTATGAGAGTCTGCTATAAAAAATTTATCTGTTGACGGATCAGTTGATATGGTACATTCTTGTCTTGATCATTGTATTGCTACGTACACCCCAGTCAAAATCCTATGTAAATTAACATATTCAACCTGGTTCTCTTCTAAGGTGATAAATTCTGTCAAGGCCAAAAAAATCGCTCGCAAACACTATAAACATCGTAATTCCCTTTCTGATTACACTGATCAACACAATTTTTGTTTTCTTATAACCACTACGTGATAGTTATAGGGCTAAGTTACCCAAACAAGAATCCGGAAGTAGAATTGTTCTATCACCCTCAGTTTTCAAAAAACAAATTTTTGTAAAAAAAAAAGTAGATCTTGAACAAAAATGGAATATTGCGTCGAAACTAAAAATGTTAGACAGTTCTAACTCGGCTGAAAAGATAGAGGAGAGATTCCTGAATATGTCAGTGTGAATAGTTATAATTTTTTAAGCTTTTACTTAGTTATAAATAACAGTCAAAGTTTAAAAAAGCGCCGAAATTCGTAATTTTCTGATATTTTCTCCGATATTTTCTCATATTTACGAATAGTTCGATGTCTAGCTGTCTAGAATAGTTGAAATTATTGTTAACCGAAGTAGATTAAAAAGTATTCTTATAATTTGGTAATTACTATTAAGAATGTATTAATATTTATTAGAATTTACTAGAATGTTAGAAAAAAATTTAATATTACGCACAGAAAGTTATTGAATTAGTGTACTATCTGATTGGTGTGACGGCTGCTCACGCGTAGCTACGGCACTGCTACAGCAGCGGCTCGGGAGACAAGCGCGCGATGGGCCGCATGGCGGCAAAATGTCGTATCTGCGTTGTCGACGAATCTTTTCTCGAATTGTTCGACTTCGAAGTCGCTTTACCATTTCTGTTGAATGGTTTCTACTTCAGAAAAGTCTACAGAATCCGATGCTATGTAGTATTTTTATGCTAGACATCTAACTATTCGTAAATATGAGAAAATATCGGAGAAAATATCAGAAAATTACGAATTTCGGCGCTTTTTTAAACTTTGACTGTTATTTATAACTAAGTAAAAGCTTAAAAAATTATAACTATTCACACTGACATATTCAGGAATCTCTCCTTTATCTTTTCAGCCGCGTTAGACCTGTCTAACAGTTTTAGTTTCCACGCAATACCTCATTTTTGCTCAAGATCTACTTTTTTTACAAAAATTCGTGTTTTTTGAAAACTGAGGGTGATAGAGCAATTTTACTTCCGGATTCTTGTTTGGGTAGCTTAGCCGTATAACTATCACCCAATACATATTGCAAAACAGAAAAAAAGTTTAAATTTGGTCCACAGTGTTATCTTAGTTTTGCCAAGCTCTGCAAGTGCTTATTTCTCCCGATTTTGTTGGAAAAATTATACTGCTCGTATACAAAATAATATTACCCATAATACAAAGGCTTTCTGGAATTTTCCCGACTCCTTCCAAAATTCAAACGGTTATCCATCCACCGCGCACTTCAAGAAACCTCCGCTATAAGATGATAAATCTATACAACTTTGCTGAATTCTTTTAATCTGTGTTGTCTGAAAATTGTGGTAGTGATTTTAATACCAACTTTAAATTAGTATTGATATTGGCGAGGTTTATAAACATATTGAAGACTTAAAAACAGATTCTGATCCGGATTTCGATGATGTACATCCTCTACTAATAAAATCGTGTAAATTCATTCTTGCTGGGATATTATCGATAATTCATAATAAATCACTCACCGCTGGTGTTTTCTCACTTTTATGGAAAATCAGTTTTATCAGACCTATTTTTAAATCCGGGGATCGTAGCGACATCACCAATTATAGACCGATTTCTTTGCTCAGTACCTTCCCTTAAATTTTTGACAGTATCGTGACCAAAAAATTATCCTGGCTGTGCAAAAATGTCTTTATTAACCGTTTGAGTTCCAGGGGATATTGAAAAAACACTGTCGACGAATCCCAAACAGCGCAACCGCGCTTTCTATAAATGAGTACGAAAAGACCCAAGCAGCGCGACAGCGCTTGTGTTTAAATTTTTATTTTGTAATGTATTATTGCATTATTATAGTATTATTCTACCTATTGTAAAATATACTATTTATATTAAAAGGAGCTGTATGATGAAGTTGCTTCAGTAAATCTGAGTGCGCTTCGACAATCGATAACGCACCGTCAGTTGTCCACAACGTTCGAAATGTGCTGGGTTTTCTCGACATAAAATCTCAACAGCGCGACGGCGCTGCTTGGGATTCAAACGGTTAATGAGCAGCATGGATTTATCTATCGCAGGGAAATCCACCAACGCTAATCTAGCTCTATATCAAGATTATTTAGCGAACTCTATTGAACATCAGGTTATCAGGTAGACGCAATATATGGTGATTTTAAAAAAACTTTCGATTCAATCTGCCACTCACTGTTAATCGCGAAACTTAGAGCCTGTAGATTTTCTAGCTTCGTTTGTAACAGCTTCCAAGTTATTAAATTTAATAACTCTATTTCTTATTCTTTTCATGTTACTTCTGGTTTGTCTCAAGGCTCTCATCTCGTAACGCTTCTTTTTAGTCTTTTTATAAATGACATATCCGTATGTTTTGCTTACAATCATTTTCTTCTTTTCGCGGATGAACTTAAGTTCTTCATAGCCAGCTCATCTCTTCTGCAACACGATTTCATAAATCTTGAAGTTTTGTACGAACGCAATATACCGTCGCTAAATCTATCTAAATGCTGCGTTATTCGTTTCTCTTATGTTAACATTGTTCAACATAATTACAACTTAATGAACTCCATATTGCGTAACGTTGGCGAAATGCTTGATTTGAGCGTCACCTTCACAGCTGATCTCTCTTTTGTTAAACATATTCATAACATTTCTTGCGAGGCTTCGCGTACTCTGGGTCTTATTGTTAGACTTTCGAAATATTTCCAACAAATTAATACATTAAAAGTACCTGTACTTTTAGTTTGTGCGTTCAAAACTACAATATTGCTCTATAATCTGGTTACCATATCATAAAAATCACTGTTACACTCTTGAAAGTATTCAACAAAAGTTTCTTCGTTTGATCTCTTGGAAATTGAGGTGCCCGATGTCCTTCCTTGACCATGATTACAGCGCTATCCTGTTTCGACTTAATATGTTAAACCTTGAACATCGTCGATGTATATCAGATTTATAATTTGCCCATAAGGTATTAAATGGTTCGATATCTTCCCCTGATATCTTATCGAATTTTGCTTTAAAATGCAGCAAGGATTGCCCTAAGGCATCGTACTTTTTTACGGGTTGAGAACCATGGAACACTTTATGGCCAATTCAACTCACTCGATCTTATATTTTTAACAGTTAATAAATTTAGCGAATATATAAATTTTTTCGAATCTTACATCAGCTTCAAACATAGTGTCCTAAAAACTATGTCTAATCAATGAAACATTTGTTTCCTTTTTCCTTTCATAGTTTATGCAATATTTAAAGTTGTACTACACAATTGTTGACCTTAACGCGGTTCCATACCCGTAAATAAAGTATTATTATTATTATTATTATTATTATTATAAAACAGGAACGTTAGTCTGTATGAATGGTGCGTCGTGGAGTAGGTTAACAGAAGTTTGGGAACATGTTCGGTAAAGCGGGATCTATGATAAAAATCGTCGTGAAAGGTTTGTTCGACGTCAATTGATTTTGGCAACATTTTGGGGCTGAATTATTTTTGGTTACTTTTGGTACAACACGGATATGTGTGCAAAACGTGTGCGTTCCTAAAACACGCCTGTCGAAGACTCCAGTACCCTTTGTTTCTTAATTACATGCATGATTGAATAAGCGAATTAGTCAACAATTTTGCAACAATTTGACCTCTGTGATGTCATATAACATCATCTGTACTAAACGTGTTAATTATAATTCCTTAAAGCGAAGTGATAAATTTACGACTGAATTAAACACATGACGACTTATGTGTTTATTCACACCAACAAGAACAATTTTGATTGTGAGTACGAATTAGTGAATTTGCGAATCCATTCATAAAAGCGAATCGTGCTTTTGTTTTTCCATTAGCTCACGTCATATTCGTGAATCAGCTGCAGCAAACAATTCACTCTTCAATGTGAATTTCGCTACCGCTATCATCATAAATATTTCGCATTGAACTTTAAGATTTATCGTCTATTTGATATGCTTATGTAATTTAAATATTCGATTCTTTATCCCTGTAATGTAATAAATTCTATATGAGTTTTGTATCATTGAATTGCTTGAATTCATAACTTTTTAATAGTATAATTAAAATATATTGATGTGCTTGCCTATAATTAAAATTATATGCAATTAATTTATCAGAACAAATACAAATTTAAATATTAAATTTAAATATTATTACAGTATGAGGCATTCAAGAAAAGACATGTATATTTCTAAGTTTTATTTATATACAAAAAGTTCCTAATAGTTTCTTGAAATGATACCTATATCTTTTTATTCAAGGAAAGAAGTGTAACAATGCTTTGCGTTAATTTTTATGTCACGAATGTATATGAAGAAAGAAGTGAAATCTCTAACATCTTTTACATAATTTTTTATAGATATTATCTATTATAAATATTATTAATATCTTTGCTGTACAAAAGTAACATCTTTTCTATCAAAGGTATTATGCCTTTCATTTGCAGTACAATAAAAAATTAACAGAATATCTAATTTTTTATTATTCAAAAATTTGTTTCTTTCAATAACGAGGTATTCTTACAAATCCTATTAACGTATTAACCATTAAATAACGTATTGATAAGGAAAAATATTTTTTATTATATTATAAAACAAACAAAGAAAATGTGAAAAGTAGCTTCAGCTTGACAAATAATTAATAAGTTATTCAAAATAAACATACCAGCAATATACAAAATAATTTATACGAATAAATCAAGTAGACATTACTGATAAATAATCAAGTCATCATTAAAGTAACATACATGTAGATAATAAGCTTTCTTCTTTTCTGATTTTATTTTCGTATAGCTGTACAAAATGAAAGGGATAGAATAAGCTGTAGAAGGCCAAGCTATGAAGAACAGAGCAGTAACGGAAGTGGACTTTCTGTTGTTTCCCTTCTTCAAGCGGAAATGCTTAGCAGACAAGTTGGCGCGGCTCTTGAGGTCAGTTCTTACGAATTATTTTAATAGTAATTAACCCGTTGTCAATTTTATGGATTTTAATCTAATAGTTAAAATGTTGAATTAAGTTACATTGGAGAGAGTATTCTAAATATTTGTTTAATTAGCTAAATCGAATCACATGAGTTTCACATTAAATTAAATTGAAATAAACATTCAATAAATAAAGCTAATTATAAATTTCTATTTAGTAAAATAAATCTTTTAAAAGAATGAATATGTAGAGCCAATAAAATGTAAAGAAGTCTTATGAACTATATTGTTCCATTTTCTAAAAGATTCTAAAAATTATTATGTACCATAGAATAATATTACAAATCCTATAAAGTGTTATAGGTTTATAATAATAACTTTCGAATCTCTTTCATATGAAATCTACAATATTATAATGGAATATGCCTATTATCATTTCCTATGATTCTCCTTTTACAAAACTGGAGATATTTACAAGGTTTGCGAACTATACTGCAAAATATAAAACATCAAATTATTACACTACGTGCATCGATAATTTGTACGGTTAAAAGAAGTGCGACTGAATCCGTAATATCGCATTAACAATGGTGTCCATTACTTTAATCACCTGTTGTAATGTTTCGTTTAACTTTCAATGACTTTCAGTTATAAATAACTACATTTGTTTGAATAATCACTATTGAAAGGTAGATAAGAATAATAATACAAAAGTATCCTAAAAATAAAGGAAAAAATGATGATGGAGTAATTAAATTTCATATTTAACATCGTTTTTGTCTTGCAATTTACTTACTTCGGAATCATTTAAAATGAGAAATTACTCAATTATTTGTTTCACGATAATTATTTAAAGGCATTAATAACTAGAAATTTATTTTAATCATTTAATACTTCCATTTAATAACAGCTTTATATTATAAATGCTATAATTCTAGAGGAATGTAAGCTAAATAAAAATCTGTATGTCTTATTATTATAAAATTGTATATTACACTAATTTATTAAAAAGATTCAAATCATTTACAATGTTTTAAATAATAAAAATAGGGAATTGAAAAAATCGCGAATTATTAAATTAAAAATCAAAATTATTCTATAATACCGTCAAAAGAAGAAAACAGTACAAAACAAATAACTTTTTAAACAGAGGTAATGCAAAATACATTTCTTCTTATAAATAAAGGTGAAGCCCGATCAATACAGACACGAAGATGTACATACATTCAAGGTTTGCTTTTTTATTGTAATGAAGTGAATTTAATGTCACGGCATTAATGATCATGGGAATAGGTAGAATGAATGAAGTCCATGAGAATAATACGAGCTTCCTTAATATAAATGCCAACAGAGACATACATCCGGTCATTTCTTTTCCTTGACGACGAATCGTCATTCTCATAACCTTAAATAAAATTGAAATTATTTAAATTTCCCATCGATTGGAATACAGTAGAATCATTGTTACCGAGCCACAAATAAAATGTGGATCTATAAATAACCTACTACAAGAATTTTTTAACTTACTCTTCTTTCATTGGATTGTTTAGTCAAATATGATATTAATGTTTAAAGATTATCATTGCAGGTGTCAACAATAAAAAGCATGAAGTGTTGTATAATAATGTATACCTACGTATACAAGCTATCTATTGCCCTTGGCAAAAAGTTTTCGATCACGTGTAAAAGTATAAAAGTATCTCAAAATACTGGGTATACTTCTTAAAATAAAAATGGTATGATATAAATATAAAACACTTAGCATAGTTAAAACGATTTAATATGAAATAAACACAAAAAAATAGTTAAAATTTTCGTTTATTATAAAAAGAAAACAACAACAAAGAAATAAAATGTTAATTAGAAAAGAACATCTACTTGCGAGGAAGATTGACATATTTCCTGTCTTCTCAATAATAAATGAAAACGGATTATTTTTTTGCTTACTTCATATCAGATCAATTTAACTTTCTTTTTCGTTTTATATTTATACTACATCATTTTGGATCTTAAACTGTAGTATTCCTTGATAAGTTTGTATTCTTTCTTTTGATCGACAACTTTTTACCAGGAGTGATATTTTATTCAAATATAGTAAAATATTACAAATTCTCTGAGGAAATTAAGATTTCAAAAAATGTTGTTGGAATTAATTGGTTATAATAATCTTAATACTATATACGTGTAGCACTCTTTTCTGCGTAACTGCCTAATTACAGGAGATCTTTGCCTATATATTTATCGCTCCCCCACTTCTATTACGGAAGCTCGTATCCACTAGTATATAAATTATAGTTGTAAAAGTAATATGGTATGAAAGATGATATACGTATCTATAATATAAATAATTTTTCTGCTAAAAAGGGTAGTGCGAAAAATATTAAGATTCAATTAATATTTTTATACTTTTTTATTCATAATACAATACACTTTTAAAAATGAATTCAATGATTTAATATATCAATTTTTTTTATGGATGATCGCAAAATCATGAACTTGCAAAAAATCAGACCTACACATGTCGCATTTTTTCAATCAACTAACAGTCGTTTATTAGTTTCATTTCTTAAATCTTGCTAATAGGCTATCTACTATAGCATGTATAACCATCTGACCCATCCGAATTAAACATTTTTTGTCAGAGAAAATGGTATGTTTTCATTCTTTTATTCATTTATTCTCATCTTTTTCTTCTTTAAATATTAGTTTTTTCAAAATTTGCTGTGCATGCCTCGTTATTACCGGTAACTGTAGTTAAGTGTAATGTTGGATTGTACTTTTCACTTTCTTTGCCACAAACCTCAAGATACAAATGTAGTAAAGGGATACTTCCACTTCTATAGAGTGTCTTTTACCATATGTTTTGCCTAAACTTATACAATATTATTTACCAGGTTACGAAACCTATTAATTTCTTTCATAATTATCCAACTAGAACGACCCATATCTTTCTGAATATCAATTAATATTTTTTCTTCATTTATTAATAACTTGCTCCGTGTGTAATAAAAAATGAATTGAAATATAATAATATATACGATTTTTATGCACTTATGGATCAATTTTAATATGAATACATAATTCCTTTCTACAGTTGAACTTCCTCAGTTGAGTCTTACTGAAACTATCCACACAATCTTTAAACGCGAACTATTGACGTTATAGAAATTTCGCAATTCAACAGCAAAAATACAAACAGATTCAACATGTAAACATTTCAGAGAGGCTACTATACTAACCCGCTAAGTTAAAATATTTTATCTGGCATCTTTTTCATCTTTCATTAAAGTATATTGAAATATTCGAAATTCTGTATATTTCTTATCTGTTGGATAAAGTCAGTTCAGTTGAATTGTCTTAACTTGTTTTCAAGTGGTGCTACCAATTTAAGATAACTGAACTTCAGTTATCTTGGGTACTTCGAAATGCTATATAAGAGAATATTTCAATTTAGGAGGGCAAAGTGCTATAACCTGTTATCTCCAAAATTAATGGATGTATCAATTTGAAATCTTTACACATTGAATAATTCAGAGAGGCCAACATTTTGAAATATAAGAAATCAAAGATTTTAATTTAAACAGCATATTAACTTTTTACTATTTGAGTACCTTCTATCAAATCTAGCAACTTTTACTTGAAATATCTTTTTATATTCTATGTCATTAATAAATTATAACGAAGAATGCCTTTTTTAAAAGTAATTTTCAACTTTGGGTTCAAAACTAATCAAACAATGAAAATTGTTGACAGTCATTGAACTTATAAACGTTAATTACGTTTGCGATATAGAATGGTAGAAAATAATGTTACTGGACCATATTTCTTACCATAGTTTGACAAATACAATGTACGTTGATTTAATACATAATAAACTTTTCAGGAATTCTGAAAGATATTCTAGGTGCAATGAAATCTAAAATTTGGTTTCAGCACGATGGTGCTTCGACACGCTTCACTTCAAAAATACATAAATAGTGTTTATGTCTTTCGACCTACCTCTAGATTACTTTTAAGAAAACTATCCTTTGTTACAATTTTTTAATTACATAAAATAGAAATAATGTCTCAAATAAAAGCTGTTAAGTTTGATATCAGCTAATAATAAGAAATTAATATGTAATTCTATTTAAAAAAATAAGGATTGACACGGTTGACATTCGTTTCACCGTCAGGAAATTCACCGCCAAAATTTTTTACACTAATATATCCTTTTAAATCGTTGAATATGTAAAAATTTGAAATTGATATTTCCATTAGTTTCGAAGGTAACAGCTTATAACAATTTATCATCAATCCGTCCTGTAAAATGATTATATAATACATAAAGTATTAAAAAAAGGACTTCAGATTTTATGAACTTGTAAACAGTACCTACCAAAAAGAGTAAAAAATACGTCCAATAAACAAAGACGTTACGATGAAGTCTTCCAACGTAAATCTACTTTTATGGTATTTTTACTATTGTTGTTACCAGTATTGGTTCCAGACAAAAAGATAATCCTGTAACTGGGAGAAAATTGAAAGCAGTATATTTACAAAATAAGAATTATGATCCAATAATTAGTGGAATTTATTACTGTTAGTAAAACTAGTGTGCGGGACGTGAAAGAAGAAGGACATTGAATACTACAGTAGAACCTCGATAACTCGAACCACAAGGGAAACATTAAAACCTTCGAGTTACAGAAGTTTTGACTTATCAAGGTTTCCAGTAAAAGAGGTTTAATAAACGAAAATTCGAGATAGACAGGCTCTGTTATAAAGATTAATATTTTCACAAACAAAGATTCAAAGAAAAAAACATTCAATTCTAAAAGATGTTATTTATTTTAAATACATACGTTTATATGTATACATTGTATGTAATAAGTGGATGCTCGTCATTAAATAATCATATTTACTATTACTGATCAATAGTATTTTCGGTCATCGACTGATCGTGACACGTATTTACTTCGAGTTATAGCGGTAACGGTGAAGTTTGACTTATAAAAGTAAACTTCGAGTTGCAGAGGTACAACTAGTTTGAATTCGAATTGTAGAGTTACCTGAACGCGTGATGAATAATTCGAGTAGCGGAGTAGAAAGAAATGAGCAAAATTTTCGCCGTACAAAGATTTTTAAGTTATCAAGGTTCGAGTTATCGAGGTTCAACTGTAATTGAATCTGTGGATATTGACGATGTATCGATGCATAATTGTAGCGATAAATCGGATATAAGATAGAATGGTACCAATGAATAATATAAAAATAGTGATACTAAGGACTATAACGTTAATGCTTTAAAAATGCAATCACTGCATATTGCAATATATTTATTCGCTTAGATAATATTATGATAATTGATGAGATTGAAAAATGAAAAAGTATTTGATTTGTCTCTTATGAATTAAGAACCCTTCGCGATTTTGATGAAATTCTGCCGAATGGTAGAGGCATACAGGTCTTTAATAATATACATATCTAAAATATTAAACATAGAAATTCAATAATTTTAAAGTTATACACAATTAATATTACATAACTTCATCGTGTACTTATTATAAACAGCGTTATCACAGTGGTGTTGTTTGTTTGATAAACTGGAGATTCTACGATCAACTATTTGAATCCTTTTTATTTATTATTTTATTGCAGCAACGGTGTACATGATGCTGGATAATAAGTGTCATCTGTACATACACTGAGAACAGAAGTGTAAGGAGAAAAAGAATCGGAAAAGAAAAAATTCAGACCCGACCGACAACTCATCTTTTCTTTGTCTATATAATCTAAGCGCAAACAGGAAAGTTCAGTACTACAAACACGCAATAAATGTTTGCTTATTACCTTTAAATTTTACATTTGCTGTATGTACAACATTTATCAGTTAGCATTATGTACGCCATTAACTGCAGACAAATAAAAACACGAAAGAGTAAATTGTATAAAAAAATTTCACAGAACGAGAACGGAACATAAAATTCCCGGTTTACTAGCTAAGCAGTCATTTAATCGTAATAATATTACTTTGAAAACATTTACTATTCTACATTTGCAATACATATAGGAATATGTAATATTAATCGTTTATATTTTTATAATCGTGGAGTGTTTACGCCTGATAAAAGTACTCCGTAAGGAATCAGTTTTAATCTTAATCCCATTTATTTTACTAATTTGGTTTATTTCTTTTATTAGCTTGTTACTAATATTTTTTTGACTAGCAACGTAATGTATAAACTACTTTTAAGATGAATGTTTGAATTGTATTGTTGTTTTTCCACCTCTAAACGGTACACTAAACAATGGTACATTTTGTAGTCAGAAATAAAAACATTTGGGGATCATGATATTTTTTCATTTTTACAGAAAGCAGACTGTATTAATAATTTTCTAACATTAAAGAAACTTGAAAATTGTTATGCATTATTATTTTTCTTTCTTTAAATAAAATATTGTTATTTTTTTTATTATTCTATTAAAGTATACAATATGTGTTAGTATTAGAAACATTTTTGCAATAATCGTACAGTAATATCGATAATCGTGTAACTCACTGTAACAATTGCGATACAGAATAAATTCTCGAACGTTATTAATTAATAATTAGCCTGTTTAATTATCAAAATCATTCATTGGTTTTTTTGTAGATATTTCTTCAACATGTCCTGCATTATTTTTGCATGTGCACTAGTAATTTTTGTACGTAGTTTATTAGTACCTACGGATATTTGTGCAAGCATACTATGTAGAAATATGCAATATAAAAATGTAAATATCTTATTGACACAAAAATGAAGATGTACAGTCCGGGACAATTATTTGGCCTTACCCAGGCACACTTCTAAAACCCATTACCTGTGTAGAATAAATTAGTGTATATTTTTGTGGTAAATGTCGTTACTGGCAAATACACGATTATAGCAATTCCAATGTTTTATCGTGATCTATAAATTCCATATTGCCTTCGAGAGATATAAACTTCCGAACACTATTTGACCTCGCTAGTCGATTTGCCAACTTTGAAATGACAATATCGGATTTCTGAAGTGTTTTGTCTTACTACGGTATTCAATTGTCTTAACTGAACAAAATGCCGAGTGGGAAGCGTTTAACTGCCGAAGAAATTTGGAAAAAATTCAAGCTTTCAAAGTTGACGGTCACCGTAGTTCTCGTGTAATTAACAATTATTTGGTGGATCCCGAAGATTATAGAGGAAATCAAAAAGGTTTTGTAAAAAACAGAAACCACGAATCGAGAACGCCGATTAATTTTAAAGGAGGCATCTAATTATGAATTTGACGATGAATCAGCTCACAGAATCGCCGAAGCTGTCGGCACTTCTGTAAGAGTGCGAACAGTTCAGCGAATTATAAAACCATCCCCCTTTATTAAACTAATGGAATTAAGGAAAAAATCTGCATTACGACGTCATTATAAGTTGGCTCGATTAGAATTTGGACGGAATCATATAGTTTGGACAGCGGAAACGTGGCGAAAAGTAATTTTTACGAACGAAAAGCGTCTTTGTTTAGATAGGCCAGATGGATATGCTTATTATTTTTACGATATCCGTAAAGAAAAGCAGTTTTTATCTTGTCGGTACAGTAAACAAGGATCTGTAATTATTTGGGACGCCATCTCCTATTATGAAGTTGAGGAGAAAATGGCCAAATACAAAAGCATGTCCACACGGACTGCCGAATACTGTCTGTCCTGGTGTTCTCGAAAACGCCAATTAATATACTAGCCATCCCCCCCCCCCCCCCCCCCCCCCCCCAAGGGGTATCTATGAAACTTGGTGAAGGTGATGGCACTTTAGAAAATCTTTGGAGAAAGCCTGGGTCTTCGAGTAGACAAACGACTCGATTTCGCACTCGGACTTTTCGATTTTCGAGGCCCGAATAGAAAAGGGTAATAAAACATGTGTTCCTCGGCTGTAGAGAAATGTCTACGAATATTTAATCCTTTCAATATGGCGAAAAATCAGTCCGAGTGCGCCCCATTACCAGGATCAGTTATTTCTCCTTCAAGCGATTATTAGATAAAATGACTTTTATGCCTAAAAGGTTGGAGGTCTCGGAGACTCATAAACGTCCCCATAACAGCGCACCATCAATAATAATGATTTCACAAACTTCATTGATGGGACAGCATATGTCATGCCGTAAACCCAAAGCATCTGAACCCCGGGACAGGGTATGTCCTGGTCGGAATCCTAGAGTCAATAGTTCATTTTTATTGATATTTTACTTAACATTTTGATGATCACTTTAGGCGACGTTTTTTTATTAACATTTTCATATACATTTCCGTTAACATTTATATTAACATTATTTATAAACCTTTTTCGGAATTAACAGTTATAAAATAAGAACGGTAAAAAATTAAAAAAATTGAAAGTAGTGGAGGAGCAACAGTATCTAAAGTCTGGGTTTCGTAGAAAAATGCAAGGGGCAAACGTTAGAAAGAAATGAATAAATTGGCGTAAAAAATGAGAATCATCAACTGAGCAACCTTGATAGTTGCCACTTGCTTGATTAGATCGGGAACTATTGAGATGAGAAATTTATAGACTCAGAACGATTGAGACGGCCTTAGAATCAGTTTGGAGGCCCAACTTGGCGTTATTTTCTGTCCTATATGTTTTTCAGTAACTGCAACATATGTTGTCCCAGCCGTAATATCAAAAATTTTCCAGACTGGGACAGCATATGTCCCGTCCGGTGCGAAAGGGTTAAGTAAAGAACTTCCCTTTGAAGGTTTCCAGAGTGCCATCACAGAGTAATTGAACTTGCTATCCTCAAGAGAAAACAGAATGCAATCAAATATATTGAATTACTTTTTAATAAGCAAAACAAAATCGAGTGGATTTTGTAAAAGCAAAAAAATAAAAAATTGAAAAAAGAGTAGATTTTTCAACAAGATAATGCGGCCATACATACACCAAGAGCAGTAAAAATCTATTTTGCTCAAAATAACGTAACAGTATTAGATTTTCCTGTCATATCACCAGGCTTAAATATTATTGAAAATTTATGGGGATGACTCACAAGAAAGGTTTGTGAAAGTGGTAAGCAATTTAATGGCACAAAAAAGTTAGAGGAACCATTAAAACTAATTTGAAGGCAAATTCCGCGAGAAATTATAGAAAATCTTTATGATTCCTTGTCAAATTGAATATTCGAATTAAAATCTGTTAATGGCAAAATACAAAGTATTGAAACACTTCGACAAAATATTGCTGAATGTATGTTCATACATTGTTTGTATATTCTCACAGAATTGTTAAGTTTTTAGACTGAGGTCAAACAGATGTCGCATTTATAATGAGATGTCTGAGGAGTAACTTACATCAAACAAAGGAACCGTAAAGCTTTTTCAAGAAAAGGCAATGCTTTATGACATTCCGAGATAAATATAGGCGAGGTTAAACAGTTGTCGCAGAGTGTACATAGCGAATTTATCGATTTCATGAAAACTTTTGATTTTTAAAATTCCCCAAACTCGGTTTACTACATTCTAATAAATGAAAGTAAAAAATTTAACAACAACTAATAACACATTCGTTCCTCGAATAAAATTAGCTGCAATACACCTGATTAGATTCATATAGCTGCATAAACACGCAGTAATTAATTGGCAGAGAATGTCACGAAAATTATGCGTATTTTGTTCGAGTATTTAAAATCCATCTTTTCTACAGCATATAATGCACAGTACTTTATTCATTTCTTTAATTCTCTTAAAACACATACAATCACTACTCTAATTGGCTGGTAAATACCTATAATTATAATTGATCATTAGAAAGTAAAAGTAAAATTTATTTATATAGGTATATACTTCGAAAAAAATCTGTTTTTGCATTTTTGCTTTACTACAAATTCGTTTTTAAACACTTTTTTTATACAGTTTTTTTATTATGCAGTCATTTGTTAGTCCGATAAGGAATGAAATTTAAGTAATTTCTATTTTCCCATATGAAAAAAGCTCCAATGAATTCCTGAGGTTCCTCAATTAACTTTTCAAATACCAATTAGAAGCCACTATGTAACAGATCAATACTAAATCACTTTTAATCCATATTAAAGTTCATATTTTATGTCATCATAACTAGCGTTTACATGCGAGACATCATCTGGTAAAAATTATGATGAACGTACTTACCTACTGCAGTGTTTTGACTTAAAACGGATACTTCGTCATCAATGATGACCCGATATCGGCTAAGCGAATTAGGCGTGATACAAACGGTGTGTTTTCATACCCATTGAGCCCTAATTATTGACTCTCTCTCTCTCTCTCTCTCTCTCTCTCTCTCTCTCTCTCTCTCTCTCTCTCTCTGTCTGTCTTCGTCCCATACATTATAACGGCAAATATGCTTTATTTCAAAGCTTCTTAAACGATAAGTTGCGAGGATTTTTGACAATTATTTATAAAGAACTTGCAATGTTTATCCATCAAATTTTCACATATTAATACGTAAAAATAATTATAGAAATTATTTTTATTGAAGACATTTTAAGATATTTAATTAAAGTTAGAAATATAATATAAATTAGAATATGTAGAATACAGTAAGTTTGAATATAAAAAAAAAGTTAAACAATGAAATTCAGTTGAAGAAAATTTCGTGTTACCAGCTTTACAAAACAAAACAAAATTAAATATGTTTATCCATCGATAAATCTTTTATTTGTTTATTTATCTGTACCCGGAGTAGCGAAAAATTTTCTTTTACAAAAGGGGGTCGCGAATAAAAAGGTTTGAAAGCACTGCAATAAAGCAGTATGGCTTGTTAAAATACTCCATATGTATTAAGTTTAACGCATTCACTATCGAGCTTCGTATATGTATGATATTAAAGTTAATATATCATATATACCTGATACACATATAAATTTATTATTCCTGGAACTAGCGTCATACATGTATGATATATCGTAAAACTTGGTTAGCTTATTTCGTTTTTGTACGCTTTACATATGCAAATAAAAATATATACGGTATACTTTATAAAGATATTGAAAATTCTACGATAGCTAACGTTAAAATTAGGAATAGAGCATATGATACCTCGAATTTTAAGTAAATAACAGTTTACTTAAGTTTTAATTTTTATACCCTGCTTTTCGTAGGTAAATATTAATCCTTTATTTTTACTATTTTCTAAAAGCGTTTTATTACTAATTAAGCATCTATTACTAATTAAATATTTATATAAATTTATTCATTTGTAGATTCACACTTTTTCGTGTACATATATATATTATATGTGGATACTTCAGATTTATATATATTTTTAATGCAAAATATGTAAAAAAGATTAAAAAATATAAATATATAATAGAATGCCAAAATGAGTCCTTAATTTGTGTTAAAGAATAAATAGAATGTATATACCGGCTACGTGTCTTTTATCGACTTCCTCGCGTTCGTTGTAAGCACTTTGATTTAATGAAAAAAAACTGTTCATTACAGCATTCGTTTATAGTAAGGTCGTTCGTTGTAAGTAGACTACAGATGTTTATGCGCGATAAATATACAAGAAACATATATCATTTATGCACATAAAATATGCAAGTACGCATGAAACATATGCAAGATATGTAACATATTAAATATAGTATAATAGGTATTATTTTAGTATATTATACAATGTTTACAATATACATACATTCCAACTTTTCTACCGTTACATTTTGTGGGTAGAATGCGATTTTAATTTACAGTTAACACAAAATAATATATTTAATCAAATAATATATGATTTGTATGAATAGTCTTTCTTTCTCTCACTTTACTCTTCTTTGACTCGCTTGCTCTCTTTGTCTCGCTTACTCTCTCCGTCTTGCTGTCTTAGACTCGCTCTTTTCCACCGACTCTCTCTCTCTCTCTCTCTCTCTCTCTCTCACCCGGACACTTCGTACATACACAATGCAATGTATACTAGATAGGACGCTCACTTTAGAATCTATGCATCACAAACTAACGACGCACTAGACAAAGGACTCGCAACCATTAAATTCACTCTCCTATACGTGTAAAACCAACATTCATACATTTCTTCTAAACAAAATGTTGTTAATTGTTATCAGAATACAACCGTTCTACGTCGTATAATATTAAAGTATATTTAAATTTACTTCAACACCATTGTGGTATATTTATTAGTTCTTGTACGCCCTTCTTACTTAAAATACTTGAGATTTTCAACAATTCATTACAATCCACATTATTTTTTCACACTAAATAATGCAACTTTCTTTACTATGTTTCCTAATAATAAGAATAACTGAGTATATCTGTAGCAATATCTAACACTCAATTAGCACCACAAAGTTATAAAAACATAGTTGGTGTAATAGAAATATTCGATGAAAAAAAAATTCTGCACGAGCACGGTATAATGCATACATGTATGTAAACATCAAATAACGTGTGCAATATATTCTCGCATACGTTCTTATGCTTATACATGTAAAACATGCATTACGCAATAACAGTAAAATAAAAAAATACTGTTTTACAGTCTTTTAATCTCGAAACATATTTCCGTTTAAGACCTATTGCTTTACTTGTTTCCTATAAAAGTATGCATTGTCATAAACATCTGCAGTTTAATTATAAAGTATCCATTAACACATTCCTTGCTGGACTTTTTTTTTAAGACTTTCCGTTCAGGCCAGCGTGGAGCGTATACGCCCCACGTTTTTTTTTTTATGGTTAAGACAAATATGTTTTTTGTAGTATAATATACAATATGTCAGTAATTTAAAACCATAAATTTAAAAGAAAGGCATATTTCTTTATAAATTTAAACCAGAAAAGCGATCATTTTTATTTTATTTGACAAAATATTGTTCAAAATATGTCTTTTTTTAAAGGCTTTTTTTTCCGGCGTGGGAGGAAATTTTAGCGTGGGGCGTATATACAACAGGGAACGTGTTAACAACGGTAACGCAAATAAACCCTAATCTCAAATTATTTTGAAATAATTACACGTATGTCACCATATTGTCATAGAGTTTTAAGAAATAATTCAAAAATAGAATATTATCCAAGAATTTTGTATCTTTTGTAAGATAATCCAAGAATTTTGTCAACCATATAGATAACTACCGATTTATCAGAGTTAAACGATCAGCATTTATTGACTTGTTGCGACTTCAGAGAGTTAATATTCCATTTATGCATGATATACATGTAAATTTAATATTGCTAGAACTAGCGTCATACGTGAATAATATATTGTATAATCTGTTTGGTCTATTTATTTTTTTTATTACGCTTTACATATGCAAATAAAAGGTAAACTCGGTAAACTGTGTGAAGATACTGAAAATTCTACGATAGCACCGCTTGTGTAGCCTAGTTAAGTTTCTGTATCAACCTGAACTTAGAATTGTCCGCTTCGACAATTAACACGGATGCCAGTATTGAATATCATGAGTTTTTCTTACTAGTTTCGTACCAGCCAGATCTGTTTGAAAACTGTTCACGAATAGTTTGTGAGCAATTCGTCAACTAAAGCAGCATGACATCCATACTACAGCTCGCGAACCACTTAGAAATAGTTGCAAAACTTGTTCGCTTAGTAGTCAAATAATTTCGCTGTCCACACGCTTAATAATCCGCTTCTTTTAGCGTTCATTGCGAATAGTTCAACAACAGTATATGAACAGATATATCGCTTTCTGAGCGAACAGTATTCGTTTGTTCGCTGACGACGAACCAAATTTGTCATTTAGAATTCACTATCGTTGATAATGAAATTGATACGATACTTATTAATGATATTCAGTAATTTGATATTAAAATTGTTACGATAAAATCAAAATATCTACGATCATGTTTAACTTTAGGCATAGACACTCATCGGTTCTTAAAATATTTACCACTAAATTTAAAACCCACTTATCCATTGTTAGAAAAACTGCTCTTAAAATAAATAGTCAAATTCAACAAGTTTCTAATACAGCGACCTTAACTACAGGCTAAAAAGTAAAGGACCAATTCATATTTAGTTAAGATATTTTCTCTGTTTAATTTAACTTCTGTGTTATTTTGTAATAATAAAATTTTGAATATATAAAAAATATTTAAATATTCGTAATAATTTTGGTGTAATAGATTTATACAGATTTTAAACATGTGGCTATGTTTTTTATACTTATTTACAAAAACATTTCATTAAAGTAAAAACAACCCTAAGAGAAGTTAAACATCACTGTACACGAGTAGATATAATGAAATTAATAAAATTTGTAGTTGCAATAACTAGCAATTGTACCTAACAAAAATTCTATAAACTTTAATATATTCATGGTAACTGTTTCGTCCGACCGAACAAAAGCAGGAAGTTTTCTTTGACATATTTATGACACGAGCGTGCCCGTAGTGCTATCTTTGAGCAATTTTAACCCTTTTTTTTACCTTCTTAACACATTGCGTACGGTGCTCTGCTCGCGCGACGCGCTCCCAGAGCCCGCACATTTTTGGGCGCCCTAGAAACACTTTATACGATGCATATATTCATTTTTTTAATTCGCATTTGGTAACAGATATTTACACAAAGTATTCTGAAATATTACTATATATTTTTCATACTTCTTTTACATTTTTTATTTTTTTTTTTTAATTTTAATTATTTATTTTATAAGTTTGAATAATCTTAAAATAAAACTGAAAATATACATGATTTTTAAGAAGCTGTCACCTTACCAATTAGAAGGCGAATTTTGAAGTAATAAAATGCTGTTCAACAGTAAAATACTTTATAAGGTATCATGCACAGAGACACAGAGCTACCAATGTAATGACTATACTGACCGATTGATTTTTACGCGCTCAGAATGTTGACATTCACTTTTTTTCACTAACCATTTGTTAAGGGAATACGCAGGACTTCGTTACCTTGATAACGTAACAAGAAAATTTATTTTTAGTTCCTTAAATCATCAATTGAGTCAAAAAAACCTGAAAACGAGCTATCTCGTCTCCCGTCCACAACGTTCGGATTGCTAAAGACGAGATATCTCGTCTCCCGTACGTAATGTGTTAACGTCTGTAGAGGGATAATAGCTTTAATTTTCACGTCAACCGCGTTTCCTCAATAGCCAAGCGCTTATCATGAATAAGGGCCTTTCGAAAGGCTTCACATTTGAGAGGTACACGGGCCTGGAGGAAATTTCTACTTCGCTGCCTAAAATCGGGAAACCTTCCTATTTCGAGTGACTCGCCCCACCCTCGTTCTAGAAACGCGTGCTATGGGCACAAGAACGGAGATTGGCGGAACTCAGGGCATACACTGATTGGAGTATTAATTTTTTGGCTTTAACCAATCGGCGTATCGTCTTGAAGTATGGAGGAGTAAGCATTCGAACTCCTCCATATAAAACTGAGTCAGCTCAGCGCCGCGCATTTTCAGCAGTCTTCGGTTCACAAACTCTTGAGATCGGTATCAATCAAATATCAAACAGTACATCATTCGGCACTGCGAAAACAGTCAATTCAAAGTGTATACTAAATACAGCAGTCGGTACTTTGCGTTGATAGCAACACAGCATGTTAACACATTGCGGACCGCTAAGAAATCTGTAAGACATACGCCTGGGACCGCACGTTTTTGGGCAAACTTGCTCATTACTAAAATCGTCGTAACATTTTCATCGATGAAGCGATGTTTGTTAAAAAATTTTTTTTATTTCAAAAGAGACACGACTTGACGAGTTTTATTAGCGAAAAACACAGCCTGTGGTATAAACGTGGGGCTGAACAACAATTACCAAAGAAAAGCGCATCGATCACGAGTTTACTCGTGGCCGGTCAGCAACGTTTGAACAGGAAGACACAAATTAACTCGTGACCGGTCAACAATGTGTTAAAACAACAAAATTTCGATTGTGAACTTTCATCTTCGGGAAGTTCATGCGTCGAAACAGTAGTACGGAATATATTACAATAGACGACAGTCGCGTTCGGACATTCAACGGCGTAACAGTAACTGTAGAGTAGTTTTCAGTATTTTATGTTTCCTGGTAAACAAATGTAAGCTATTTCTGAATGCTATTCCTTTAGAATTAATATACCTTCAGTTAATGCCTATAAAATATTCAAAATACTTTCGTTTTAATTACTTGAAATTCGATAAGCGCATAGAGATTTCTATAACTGTAGATGATATCATATATTAAGACTAAAATTGTAATATAAGGTGAAATTCAACATGATCAAGATGATCTAAAGATTGCTTGAATTGCTAATATATGTATCGATAAAATGAAAGTTATTAGTAAAAATTAAATCCATAATTAAAACTGTTTCCTCCAAAAACAGAAGAAGCTATTTCAGAAAAAGGATTATTGTTTTTACTCTCCTAACTTTTTTTTGTAGTTGAACATGATAAGATATATCTTATTGTTAGATAATTAATAGAATTAATAAAGACTTAAAAATATTTAACCTAGCCGATAATCGTGTAAAGGGTAATTAAAAATTCTGTTTAAACAGCTAGGCAGCCCAGGCAATGACATCGACTTAAGCACAAAACAAATCGCCAACATAAACGATGTTTGCGACAGTATGAAGCAGCAGCTTTTAATTCTGGTTGAGTGGGCCAAATACATACCCGCATTTAGCGAGTTAACCCTCGACGATCAAGTGGCTCTCCTTAGGGCACACGCAGGTGAACATCTACTTCTTGGTGTAGCCAGGCGTAGCATGCAACTGAAGGACGTCCTTCTACTCGGGAACAACTGCATCATTACCAAGAACTGTCCTGGTACGTTTTCCTGTATTTCTTTTTTGGATGTTGGTTAAATGTTTATTTGTAATTAACCCTTTAACGACGATGAAAATTCAGTCGAAATATAAAATGAAAATACATGAGCATAATACTTGTATTATTATAGTTAAAATAATTATAGAAATTATAGCATTTTTAATTTTACGATTAGTAAAAAGAAACTACGTAAGATTCAGTTATTATATATTTTATTTAATTTGCAAACAACTTAATTATTATAAGATAACGCATAATTAAAAGGTTTGCTTAAATTGCCAAATTTGTTTAGATATTTTATCTCACTAATTGATTTATTAATATAATAGGAATAAAAGGTACTAACAAGGAAACGCCACGAGCGGTCCGGCCCCTATTTGGATGAAATTTGGCAGGCTTGAAGAACAGCAAAAAATAATATTTTTTTATACATAATTTATCGAGACAACTATACATACATATGTATCGTTGTTTTTATAATAAAAAGTGCAATGCTCTGATATGTGAACAATCATTGTATCTTTTTAAATAAATATAATTTTTTGATATCTCTAATCGTTTTCGAGTTAGTACTTGAGAGTACTCGATTTTTAAGAGGTGACTTTCCCCCTTAAACTCGAGTCACCGCAGCTAAAAGAAAAAATACGCGCATTATGTATAAAAAAAAATACTATCTTTTGCTGTTCTTCAAGCCTGTCAAATTTCATCCAAATCGGCGGAGGACCGTTCGCGGCATTTCCTTGTAAGAAAAACGCATGTACAGATAAACATTGAGCATGTGAAAGCAGTAGTTTGACAATAAGTTCAATTATATTAGTTGAGCTTTGCATTGTGGACTAATCTAACATAATTAAAAACAACTAACTTAACTGTGGTATACAAACAATTATTACCGGATTTATATAACAGCATTCGGAGGTAAAAAATTATGGATACTAATAGAGATCTCAAAATATAACACTAATTTTTTGATAAAGTTGTATATAATGATACAATTTGATTTACTTTTATTAATGATACTTTTTGACAATATTTACCAAAGTGTATTACCGATATCGACGTAATAAAAGAATTCTGGTATAATACCCATAAGAACATATAGTATGGTCGAAAGTTACAGGCAGTAAGTTCATCAAACGGTAACATAAATTAATAGAACCATATGAGGTAGACATTATAAAATGATGTTTCGTACAACAAAAATTATGAGATAACCTTGTAGAATCATTGTACACATTTCTTTTTTCTTAAAGAGTTACAAAGGAGTACAGTAATGCCTCGGTAGTAGACGAGAGTCATTCACGCCGTTTTATTTAATTGCTTCGGCTGAGGGATTACATATGTAAAACAATGCCGATAATATCGAATACCAAAAGTCACGTCGGCACTACTTCTATTGAATTACCCAGAGACCTGTCGACAACTCATTTCGCCGATATGGCCAGATCATTGACAAATGTTTTCATCGATAGTTTATATTTATCGACAGCTCTGAGTTCGTTTTTACCGACATCAAATTCGTCTAGGAGATTAAATTAATACTGATTAATCGTGGCCATCATTTTTTATGTTCTCGACACGTTCAGTTATTTGTATAATAAATAATAAAGAGAATTACAAAGTGTTGTTATTTATTTCAAAATTTTTGTCGCCAGTTTATTAGTCGGAGTTTTTTCAAATAAGCAGACTATAAAGTACACACAAATGAACAGAAACCATAGTATTTTGTTTCATTTCAGACATGATTCTATAAATGTTGTGTGTAAACAATATGAAAAAGACAAAGTATAAAACGAGCATAATACGAACTGTTCATGAAAAAATTGTTCAACGTAAATCAATATCTGTCAAATCGTGTAGGAAAAGACAGTGTCGTCGAAATGAGTTGTCAACGATCCCAAGGTAACTCATTTCTATTTCACTCGGTCTTATTAGTAATAGATTGACATAATCACTCTCACGAAAGAGCTAAGGATCTGAAAGCAAAATAGCGGACAATTCTCAGAACACCTAAGTACATATGTTCTTTCCTCATTAGTACAACAGACTCCCGATTATCCAGTCTCCGCCTTAACCGAATACAAATTAGTAACACATTCCGTGACTATTAACTTTCATCCAGCTAAATACACTTATTATTTTGGTCATTGTTCGAGTAGCCTTTCTCTCATTAATTTTATTTTTTGTTCATACTAAATTTTTAAACGGTGAATTTCGTGTATTTTCATCTTCCTGCGTTATAAGCCGACCAGTGGTAGTCTATAAATGGTCCAGTACCATAAGGACCGGTCAAACGAGAGTCTATTGTAGACGTGATACAGACCCACCGTGTATCTGCTATCGAGACACTACTGTTATGTCCATTAACAACGGACTATTGTACGTCTGAAAAAAGTTGGCTAGCAAAAGGAATGCGGGTTTGATTGATAATAGTTTATATAAGCCTATCTTTCCTAACACTATTATAAAAATAGGCCATATGTATTTTTCAACAGGCCAAAAAGATAACATTGACAAATTGGATCGTATGTCGACACAACACTGCAAAAATTGGGCAGTGCGAAGTGTAGTATGCATGAAATATGATTGAAGTATCCCTCTTGCCCAACTTCTCGGTGGACGCATAGTATATTATTCTATATATTATCTCATACAGATCATACACTCATGTATAACAATGTTAATTACTTACCTAATCTGTTTTATGACTTACTAATCTGAAATTAAGATATCAAGACAATTTCACATGCTTTCTCGTTTATATTATATTATTAATACAGAAGCAGAGCATTATTTTTTTATTTACACTAAACTTGTCATCACGGAGTTTATCTCCGTGTGATATTTCTAATAGTGCTCAATGTCAGGGGATTAATCTCCTTTTGTGATCTAATCAAATTACACTTGACTTAACTTTTACCTATAAACCGTATAAAACATTCGTGATGAAAACAACTTATTTGTTATTAACACTAAAAGTGTTAAATCGGTGTTGCGACGCTTAATATACTTCCTTGTCCATAAATCATTGGGCATTCAATGCGTTTCATCATGTAGGAGAAGGTTCGTTACAATTATAAAATGAAGCTATCTTTTCCCAGTTATTTATATCATAGTAAATACGAAATTCTACTCCCTTTTTTAACACCTTACGGATAATCTAATGTAATAAGTTATGAAGGAGAACGTATGTGTGATGTATTTACAGCTTGATTAATTTTTAGACCATACTATATTTCTATGGCAGTTGTACGATATCCATAATTCTTTTATTATATCTCTAATTTTTCTAATCGATAAGATAAACATTGCTACTCGTGCTAAAAGTAACCTCTACGTAACTGGAACAGTGTGTCATTCAAGCAACAATTATCGTAAACGTCATTAGAGCCTTTGTAATTTTGACTCACAGGAATGAAATTTCCTTGATATTACCTTGTCTTATCACTCTGATTTGTAACTTTAAAAGTACATAAAAATTTAGACATTACAACATTTTTTACCACAAATGTATATCGATGTGTATTCATGATTGAGATTCAGTTAATTTCATTCGATCCCTATTTAACTGAGAATTCTACTCTTAAGATCAATTCTGTACTTATGTATGTATACAATTAATAAAATAATTCGAAATTATTCAAATTATGTTCCAAACTTCTCCCATATCATTAAAATCGAAGGTAATATTTAGGTATTCGAATTACTATCAATGATATAACAGTTACATCCGTTTCTTTATAGTTGTTATATTTTAATTATAAGTTATCTGTTGCGTTTAAAACCGAAAAAGGATTTCTGTATTATATCATGAATTGTAATTCTTCTAGTTCATAGGCAATTCCATTTCTCTTTTATAATAATTTTAATGTGATCAATGAGATTTTAACATATGATTATATTAATAATATAGTTTCGTCTAGCGAAAGCTTTGCATTTTATTTTTCAAACATTATCAAATTCTAAGACTTGAAACAAAGACAAAATTTTGTCGTTGAACAACCTTATCAGTCATCGTTTATCGTGTCAAAATATTTTTTTTTTTTTTTCATAAGTGTCTGATAACATTTGGTATAAAATAAAACAGCTGTAGGTATTATTAACCCAGCGCAATATAGATTTCAACTGTATTATTTTATCTGTTCGTATCATTGACAGAAAAAAGCTCGGTTGATTAATACTCTTGAAATAGATATGTACAAATTATGTTTGTTTCAACAAAATCTTTATCGATAAATTTTTGAATGACTTAATCGAAGTGTAAAGTTTTATTAGGTAACTTCTAAACCATTTTATATCGACGTAGAGATTTTTTCATTTGTAATTGAATTATATTTGTTAGTAACAGAAATTATTTTAAAATAACAAAGATGATTATGAAGTTTGAGAACACAACGAAGCAAAATCTTTAGTAAAATTATAGAATTTTATTTATTATGATATTGTCCATGTTTTTATCATGTATTACTCAAAATATGGAAATTTTTTAAGCTTTTGGCATAATAAAATACATACGATATCTCATATTTTTTTATTCGTTATTGAAGTATTGTAAATTATGATAAATATTTTAACCTTGTTAAAATACTTTTATCTACAATATTTTCAAATTGTTTTCGATCAAATCTTTCTACTAGTATCTTATTTTATACGATTAATCTTAAAATATCATCGTAGATTTGAATTTTTATGATTCATTGTTTTAAGTCGGTGTCAAGCAATATTTTTCGGATAAATATTTCAAACGTCTCGTACAAAAAAATAAAAAATTTCTTTCAAAAACTTAAAAATGTTAAATGAATGAGAAATGAGTCTGAATAAACCGTGAAATAAAAATTCTATATTTTAAGTATATAATTCCAAGCCAAATACTTTTATTGCATGAAAAAGTGGAACAATGTTGCATGAAAAAGGTTATATTAACGGTATGATTCAAATGTTCCAAATAATTGCCTACGACAAATGTGATAAAAGGATTTTCGATTTATGTCATATATTTTACACTTCTTTTAAATGCTAAATAATAAATAAATGCTTTAAATAATCTCTTACCATTACTTAATCAATTATAACGTTTAAATAAATGTTTTTCAATTTCCAAGTTGAAATGAAGAATAATTAAAATTCTTGTACTCAAATGAATTGTTCTAAAAATTTTTATGTTGGTATATCTTAACTTTTATATTTTTATACAAAATGATTATATATAGTTAAAATCAAGAATTTATTATTAATTATTAATTATAAATTTACGTAAAGCAGGTCTGGCATAATTTTTAGAAAAATATGGGTGAGTGAATAACAGCATGCATTATTTAAAGGGACATTAATTAAAAAAATGACTAACAATTTTTTCATGATTCTGCAAGCATCACGGTATTTCATACTAAATCATTTTTTGTGAATCAATTAAATATAAATTAACTATGATTGTCTAATTTAAGTATTTATATTAATAAAAAAATAATACTGAATTATTTTACTGAACCTTAATATTATTTCAAAATATTGATGGTAAAAAAGTTTTTTAATGGTTTTTGTCATTCGTAGATTGATACGCCTGTTCAAAAGATTTTTAATCTTAAAAAATCAAAAATCTTTGAGAACTCGATAATAACCGATTTGCCGATAAAAAAATTAATAATAAATTATTTCAAATTCATTGATATAACAAGAAATAATTTATATATTCGAAAGTAATATTCAATCGTTTTCTGTTAGTTTCCTATGTTATTTAATTATGCAAACTTTAATTATTAAGGTATAAAATAAAACAGTATTATAGATAAAAAATAAAGTGAATACATTTTTAACTTCGATATTAATTATTAATTGTTACTTATCATTTTATTCCTCTATAAAATTATTTACATTCGTATCAAACTATAGATATAAGCTCATTAAATATAATAAATTGCACGAGTAGCACTTGGGGTAGTAGCTAGTAGACTGAGTCCGGCCTTTACATTGTTATACTAGAAGCCAGATTGTATTGGTTGCTCAAGGCCATTTCTCCTCCCGGGGTTTCCCGCATTGAAAAATATCTTATCGATCAACATCTATAGGTATATATATACACAGACTGTCTCGTTTTAATCAACTCTCGTAGTTAATTTCCAAATTATATTTCTACTCGTTATTCAAAGAAACATTTGAAACAGAACTTGCTCTGTTTAGGGAGGCACATCTTATGATAAACATAAATCTTGTCTAAATTTAAGTAGAAGTATTTTCGAGATTTCGAATTTAATAAGGCGAATTCATTGACTTATTCAAGATCATTTATCACTGTTTCAATTTTCTGTTTGCTAAACATCCTTACATTCGAAACGACGACCTTGGCAATTGATAGGTACAAGTATACAACTTACTCTAGTAGTTTGTTAATAAATATTGATGATCTGAACCTTCGTATTACCAGAAGTAGTGGGTTCTTCTTAAAATTGATAAACTTCATCTTTTAAAAGTTTTCGCAAGAAAAAGTAAGCGTAGCTGTGATTTTTCCAACTCTTTCAAAATCAAAATCATATCAACAATTTTGCTAAATGTACGATTTATCATTATAAATAGTAACACTACCGGAAGAAATAAATCGATTCGTGAGATGTGAATCAGTTTTTAATAATATACTTTTGTAATTAATATTAGTATTATATAATTTTTCGGTTATAATCTAAAACGGTTACATATGACAGAAAGAGGTACGCTCGCGTTGTAAACAAAGATAATATACACACGCGCGCACAGAGAGCAGCAAAGAGAAAGAGGGGGAGAGATAAAGAGAGAGACAGAGAATAAACCGTAATCAATCCAGGTAAATTGAAGACATGTAACTTCACTGCAACATCTGCAATGTCAATTCATTAACCCGTTGCCGCACGCTTTTAATTTGATAATCGTGATCAGAAACACATTTTTTTTCAATTGTTTATGGCTGCCAAATGGAATCAAGTGTAAGTTGTATGTTTGGAAGTGAAAATTATCACATTTGGCTACAGTTTTTCCAAAAAAACTCTCGACGGCTATAACCGTCATTTGCTCATCATGTCATTTTTTCTCTTCCCAGAGCAAATGACGTCTATCATCGTCGTGACGACTATACAGCATTTGCTTTACTAATTCAAAATGATTCCTATGAATAACAGAGAGTAAATAGATGTAATCTTAACACAAGAAAATCAGTTTGAAACAAAATTATCATTTGTAAGTTATTTTGCTTATAAAATAGTATAATAAAACTATAATAAAACAATTAATATGCTGTCTGGAATGCTATAACTTTTTTTCTAGATGTGTTACTCAATAATTAAGAAATGTATGTGTTAGTACACTTCGTGCTAACGCTTCTTTTTATTGATTAAAATATGCACGCCGGCTATAGCCGTCATTTACCTACATATCGCCAAAGATTGGACGGCTATAGCCGTCATTTACCTACATATCGCCAAAGATTGGACGGCTATAGACGTCACTTGTGGCAATGGGTTAAATAAGAAAAAGGCAAAAAGAGCGACTTTTATCTTATAAATTAGTAAATTCTGTTTACACTATTTTATCAAATAACGAATAATTCAGAAGATGATCCAGTAGGTTGATTAGAATTCTTGAAATGAGACCTGTTTCGACCTACCTTTCTTTATCTTTCAAGTTTCATGAAGACAGACGTAGTTTAGAGACTAAATAGACAAATTTTATAAGGCGATTGTTTGTTATCGAATAATGAGAATAAAATGGAGAAGTAATGAGGGAAGATGTCCTTGAGTGGCCAAATATATTTGGTCTGCAGTATATATAGCTGCAGTATCACAGAAGTAAGCAACTCGTTCTCCTTTCGATAGAACTCACGAGCACTGTAGAATGCTTTTGAGAAAACGGTGAAAGTAACCAAGTACCCTTTTGCTTATCCTCCAACCCTTAGTTGTGCATTAATATTCCCATTTTAAATTACACCACTACCCCTTTGCATTTGAAACACAGTTGCACTCACTCCAGCATTATGGGATATTATAGTTTAAAAAGTTATAAAAATGTAAAATTTAATAAGTTTATTGTATTAATAAATTTCTATACAAATGTTGACTGTATTGACTCTAACATTTCTATTTTCCATACTAAGAATAGGTAAATTTTACATTTTTGAAATATTGAAATATTTCCCGAGTGCAAACGATGTTTCCCTATATACAACAGTACTCCATTTATCTGAACTATTGCCGTCTCAATGCTCGATTTATTAAATACATTTCCGAGCTCTTGCTGTTATCCAAACTTACACCACGATGTATAAAAAAAACATAATGTGTTCAAAGTTAAGAGGCAATGGTAAACTAGAATAAACACGAGTAAACTATGCATATTATTACACACGGTCCGACAGATAAAGATGGGTTTACAAATTCAGGCAGTTTTAAAAGTAGACAAAAGATATATTAAAACAAAATCTTTAATGGTGAATTGTTTTAAAAAAGTTAAAAAACTCAATTGGAACAAATAGTGGCAACTATAATAATACTATTTCTATTTTGTCAAACCTTAATTACCTAGATGGCATTGGATAGAACGCGTTTTACTGGAGTAAAATTCAAAATTTCTGTTATCTGAATTAAATTTTGTACTTTATCCAAGCAACATTGAATAATACTAACAATAAGTTTACCCGAATAATTCTAGGTTTATTCTTTCTCCGAACTTGTATACACAAGATATCCCTTACCACTAAACTAAGCCGTAGCTTTAAAAAAGTAGAAGATAGAAGAAAGTTTTGTAAGGCCAAATTAAACGATTTTAAGTGGTGTATCATGTATGTGTTCTATTGTTATTTATTAAAACGTATTCGCATACAGTAAACTTTCAATCATCCGGTCTCGCTTTAACCGATTTCTACATAACAGATCACATCTTTGTTGATACGAAAACAATTATTTGTTGACAATAAAACTTATTGCCGCACTTCGTAATTTTTCACTTTCGTCCGATTAAACGTATTTTTTGTTACGTAGGTTATTCTTTAAACAGTCTTCCTTTCATTAATTTTATTTTCCATTCATATTCATATATCGAGTACTGGATCTTGTATATTCTGCCAAGTACTATGTTTTCAGTGTTATAAAAGAGCTTATGTTGTAATATCTTCAGATTAACCGGTCAATCGTTTACTCTGTCAGAGATCCAGTCTTATAAGGACCACTTAAAGTAGTTGACTGTACTTATGTTGGAAATTGATTAGTTTAAAACGTATTTTAAGTTCAGTTTTTCAATACTGTATAATAGCGTTCATTTAACTGTAGTGATAAGATAATAAACCTAACAAAGAGTGAGCACTGGTGTATAGTATTCAAAACGTCCTAAAATTCGATCTAATTACTCCTTTCCTAATACTACTCCCAGTTTTTCTCCCAGTCATCGCACTGTTTCTCATAAACATTCTCGATTTTACTCACTAGCAATCGAGTTGCCTGCCTCTACATTGCATGGATGCTGCCAGGGTTTTTGTTCGACTTTTGGTTGTTGGTCTCCCAATTTTTCTCAATACCTCGCCAACTTGAATCCGGACTCAGTCGATTGGTAATAGGTCCCGATAAGAACGGCTTAACTGTGTTTATCAGTCATATCTTTGTCCTCAGAGGGCCGCAATCAAGATCTGGATATCAGTAAAGTCGGGATCAGGGTAATGGACGAGCTGGTGAAGCCTTTAAATGAGGTCCAAATCGACGACACGGAATTTGCTTGTTTGAAAGCAATCGTCTTTTTTGATCCCAGTAAGTAACTTTATAATATAAAAATATAATGTAGAATTTTATCTGTTAAAATATGGTTCATAGAACATGATTACTAGAATAATTTTATTTAAACTATGAATAGAAGTTACAATTTTTACTATCATACAAAACAGAAATTGCATAGATTTAATAGTAAAAGTAAGAATTCAAGAATAAATAAATTGTTAAATACTTGTATCAAACACTTACTCTTAATATTTTATAAATCTATACTTATAGTTTTCTTCATCGTATCATATTTTATACACAGCACTTCATAAAGATAAAAACTTCGAAGTCTCTTAGTGGAATATTAAATATCATTTTATCGTTTATTTCCACGGAATTAAAATATGCAAGTATTACCTATAGTATATACTCACAATTATATGCTTTCAAAGTATATCTTTCAAAGAACAAGCTAATTGGATAATCATTTACTGTTTGAACCAATAACAAATAGAATATTTTACAACGAATGTGGTAACTAAAAGAGCATACAGATATTACACAGGCCATCAAATTATCGGACACTGAATGGAACCCAACTTGCCTTATTCTGGATTTAAGAAACGCGATAGTTCTGTATAGTAACCTGTTTGGTTATACCAAGTCAAAAGCAGCACAGAATTTACGTATCATTTGACGAAGGTTTGCCGGTACGCGAGATCGATTGTCTCAATGAGATGTAATTAATGATCGGAGCGGTCATCGCCGTTTCGAAACAAACTGTACGCAATCACAGGCTTGTTCTGCTTTTTCGTCTAATCTCGGCATCGGGCGTGCTTAGATATCGTTACTTCATTAAAAACGAAGAAATGGTTATACTTCTATTTCCATCTTGTTTGCAAAAAAAAAAAAATCAAATTTTCGATCTTAAAGATAATGTTGCAAAAATTCGAAATTATATATATAGTAGAGAAGATAGTAATTATGGTTACCGTAGGATCATCAAGAATCATGAATAAGGATAATATTATATTTCAAATGTATTAACATTATTATATCTGTGTGTAACTATACGATATATCATTCAGTATAACTAATATATGCAAGTAAACCATTTATTTGAAGATTAGTAATCAAAATTTACATAATTCCATGCATATTTATAGTTTTCCTATTACATTCAAAACCTTAACATCAAATGATTAATCAAATAAATTGTATGAAATTTAATTTCAATAATGTATATCTGTCCTATACAATATATATGTATATAGTAGTGTTGAGTTAATTGTCCATCATTCGGAACCATATCTAGACAGTTATCAAAACGGGTGGAATTCTAGGAAATTCCAAATATGCTTCTTTCTTGTTGAGTGCGAGTGAGATACAGACATTCGATACGAAATATCAAGATCCTCGGGTTGATAGATTGTTGAAATAAACACATTTGGATGCCTCTAGACGATAGTGGAAATAACGACGAACGGTTACCAAGCTAAAATATTGGTCTGTCACAGTGGCATTAATTGCTTCATACGGTCTATCAGAGCTGAGTCTTTCAAATACTGAGCGCTGGAGGCAAAGAAAGGAATATGTATTGTTTTCTAATAAAACTATATTTAATTTCACTTTATGTACAATGCATGCAAAACGTTTTGAAGCGTATCGTTGCCGTAAAATTTGATCACGATATTTCCTAAATATGCATATTAAATTATAGTAGAGAAGTGTATACGAGCGGATGTGCTGACAGCAGTAATTTGTAAACATAAAAGGAGAACACAAATTGTGTAATGTAAGCGAGCTTCGAGTCTTATTTATTAACACTCGCAGATGTTGTCACGTGACAACTTGGAGTTTCACGCAATGCTGAGCTATTGACTCGTTCATAAGTTTAGTCAAGTATGGCATTGAGAGACAAGATCATCAAGTCCTTGATGAGCGAGTTTCAGGCCTGTATAATGCCAACTCAAAGCTGATTCAAATGAAATTTAAGTGTACAGTTTAGCTTATTTGAATAATTATAAACTGAACTTACAACGGAAGAACCCTAACTGTGCCACACCGATTTCAATGATCTTTCATAGGATGATAGAGTACATATTGTTAAGTATGTTTGCTAAATATTAGCCGTAGTTACTTGATAGTTTTAAAGATATAATTGGTTAAAGGTACATACCTCATGAAGTGTTATGATTGTATATCATTGGTTACAGAGCCACGACGGCAAAGTGAAATGTTGTGCAACTTATAAGCAGAAAGTTTTCCGTGATCGAGTCCCCTTATTCACTAAAGTTTTTCTTATTTTTTTTCCGTTGTCTTTTTTTCTTTTCTGTCCCACTACTATTTCACTGTGATGAAACTGTATAGCTAGACACATAGATAACATACAAATTAAAAAATATTCTGCAATAAACAAGCTTTTGTTCTGTAATCCTGATTCGGAATAACTTTCTATTTGTATTTTTTTTACATCTACGATAAGTATCATTCTGATAGTCAACTCATCATGCACAGTATCACCACAGTGAAGTAATAGTGACTAAAGAGAGAAAGAAAAAAGAAAAATAAATCTAAAAAATATTTACGTGACGGGGGAGACATTCGATCGTCGAATTTCCGATTCACAATACATACAACCTGTCGCTTCGCCACTGTTCAATTTCAATTATAAATTCATAATCATGGTACATCAATACATATATGTCTTTAATTGTTTATATCTTTAAAACTACCAGGTAACTACGGCTAATATTTGGCAGACATACTTAACAATATGTACTCTATCATCTTATGAAAGATCATTGAAATCCGTGTGGTACAGTTGGGGTCCTTTCCTTGTTAGTATTATCACATTTTTCAACGGTCCCTGAGCTCAAAGAAAGGAAAATTAAAAAAGAAAAAAACAAATACGTTATAGGCAATGTAATGAAATGAAAGATACAAAATCTTATTATGTGGTAGTTTTTACTGCTCCTTCTTATATTTTTGTATACTTCTCTTCATATTCAACGCTCTATACCCATTTGAACACTCTATACCCTGTGGGATTCACGTTTTGTGACTGAGAGAATGTGTGAAGCTATTTTGATACATTGTACAATAATTGCCTTCTGTCCTTTTATTATTGTATTTTTGGCAGTCACGTTATTAAATAAACTAGTTTTCAAGATTAGGCTTTCAACACTTTCGCATAAATGATTTTTTAAGATATATTTAAATATTCATTTAAAAATGTTTTGATCCACGGTATCATTAATAAAAATCAACTACCACTACTACTAGCATGTTTTATTGTTGAACATAAACTTTTTTATCCGCATTTGTTCAGTAAATTTTTCTCATGCTTCTTAACAAGTTTAACATGCATTTTAATGTACAGTCAGCTACGAAAGTCTTCGTAAACTCATAGGAAAATACATTTAACCCCGAAGTCTTATTTTATTGAAAATTTGTGTACGTGTAGAGCGCAATGGAATGTTCAAGCTCAAAGGTATTAGCATTTTTTTAGTTTTTTCATACAATGTTTTTTGAAACTTCTGTTGCAACAGAATGATAGAGTGTCAAAAGCTGAACATTTTTAACGCTAGAACTCCTGAGCCTCGATCTGTTACGCGAACTCCTAAGGAGGGGGTTCCTCGAACCCACACTTCTTTTTATACATTTATCCTGGAAAAAGTTGTTTTTTGGAAAATTTTTTGCAATGTCAGGAAATGCTATAGTTTATAAACAAGACAACATATGTTTTTGCGTTCAATTTGTATTGATTTATGTGTATTTATAAAATTAAATGCTATTATAAAACAGTATAGTAACGTGCAGCTAGTTTGAACTTGATTCTTCCGATTCTCCTGATAAACATGAATGGCAGAGTATAGTATTAAATGAATGTTTTCTGCAAACATGGTTTTTGCATTTGTAACAACTTTGCATTGATTTTAATAAACTATTATATTTTATGCGTCTGCTTTTAGCCTCCATTATACACTAATAACATCTTCCCTTTTTTGTCGGTTCTGTATCTTTTGGTATTTTAGTTCGTAGCGTCTTTCCAGTTAAAGTTTCCAATTAGTTACATAGTTTCATTCTTCGTTCTGTAATTTTTATTCTTTGGAGAAAAGGAGAGCGTAAGGGTCCACTTCGCGTGATCGCCACCGCGCCGTGGCGTACCGTCATCGCGGCGCGTAGTCAGTTATATTTCTCTTATGCTTACTAATTTTTTACATATAGCAACGGGAACCTCTTAATATCAAACTTAAATGTGTATATAACAATAAATAATTTTAAGAGAATTTTTTACAAAAGGGAAATGATTCTAATTTTAGGTTTTTCAATTTATGGGTTCGAGGACCCCCCCCCCCCCCCCTTAGGAGTTCTAGGGTTAATAAGAAAAGTTTTACTCTAACTTGCACTATTACAAGATTATAAAAAGAACAAAGATCGCTGTGAGTTCTCTCTAATGGCATGGAATTAACTGAAATCAGTTGAAGTCAGTCCTCATAATGGTACAAGATAGAACAAAACGTTTCCTATAAAAAAAATGATCAATTTTTGATGCTCTATCACGAAAAAACGTGTTATGAAAAGAGTTCGAGAATACATTGTAACACAAAAAATGGAAAAGTGCTAATACTTTTACAATGAAATTGCTTCATATACATTTCATTGTGCTCCACACGTATACAAACTTTCATTAAAATAAAACTGTTGGGTTAGACGCATTTTCCCGTGAAATAGTGTACGAAGACTTTCGTAACTGACTGTAGATTATTACCAAACATAAATAATTAAAAATGTTATATAAATGTTCTTTATATTATTTTACAAAACGTACAAGCTGAAAGAATTTTCAATGTTATATCTTTTCAGTTCTTATATTTTACCTTTTATTATATTTAATTCTTTATTTAAGTGATTAACTTTTTGAAATATCTCTTCTTAACTAGAATTATTTTATTCTTTTTGTTGACAGATGCAAAAGGTTTAAGTGAACCACAAAGAATCAAGCAGTTACGTTATCAGATTCAAATAAACTTGGAAGACTATATAAGTGATAGACAATATGACAGTCGTGGTCGATTTGGCGAGATTCTGCTAACCCTACCAGCTTTACAGTCTATATCCTGGCAGATGATTGAACAAATTCAATTTGTCAGATTGTTTGGTGTTGCACACATTGACAACCTACTGCAAGAGATGCTGTTAGGTGGTGCTACAGCAGAGATAAATGGTGCTACAACCCCAATTGCAACTTCAAATGCTCCTGGCAGTTACGTAAGCAGTAACGAGAGTCCTAGTAGTCCATTGACTCCAGCCAATGTGCCTCCATTGAGCCCTCAAGATCATCTTCTGGCAAGTGGAAGTCCTGTTATGATCTTAAGAGATCTTACACCTATTCAAAATCAAGAAGACATGACTAGCGTAACTGGATTCAGAATATTCAAGCAAGAACCCAGTCTTGAAAGTGAATCAACCTTTTAAACATTTATAAAGACATTATAAACAATTGGAAGAGAATTTATCAAGTGTAACCTTACAAACTTGGATTACTTACGTACAAATTTAAAAAACTTGAACATTGAACAGATTCAAAAAGCTAAAGGCTGTTGGAAAGGATTTAACACAATCCTTCAAGGTTAAAAAAGAAAAATAAACATATTCTAAAGGAAGTTAGGGTATACTTGAATATTTACTGTATTATATTTTTTTAAATGTTTGAAAGTTAAATACCACAAAATTCTTCATTCTATGTTACAAGAATGTATAAAGTGTCTTGAAAATTCAATTAAGAATTATCAAGGAACTGGGAGGAAGTCTTTAATTTACATGCAATTATTATATCATAATCTTCCTCAAGGTGCCTGATTTTCAAATACTTAATTGAAAGTCAAATATTGGTATGTTGGACTAAGTTCACAAGTTTTAATGGAATAAAAAGACTTTGAAATCATCAAGAACAATAACAAAGATTAAAAGACCGAGGAAGATAAAAAAGTTCCATGTAAGTTTAAAAAAGAATGCAAAGGTAGAACAACATAAAAGACTTTGAATAATCATACCGAAAATCAATTTATAAGGAGTTTTCAATATATTGAAAAACTTCACATGATCTTGAGATATATATGATCTTAATTCTTGAAAATGAAATTATTTGTTTATAATATTATCGCTAAATATTAAAAATATTAAAGCATTTAAAGTAGAAATGCTTTTACAAATATTCATAATTTAAATAAATTAAAAGAACTCGTTAAAGATACTTAAATATGATAAATAATACATAACTGTCTTCATTTTTAACCGTCAAAAAAAAATTTATAATCAGTTAATGATATACAACCATAAAAATTTCAAATTTTAAATGAAGTCTAGTAATTCGTTTAAACAATTTTTAAATACTAGTAATAACCTAACTAGTATTAAAAATACAAGCAAACAAAGCCTTACATTTTTTGTTTTTAATTATGTAAACTACAGTTTAATGGAATTTTTCTGTAGATCAGCAAAATTTTTCTAAAAATTAAATATAATTACCAGAAATGTTACCATATTTTCAATTGCTGAGTAAAAGTTATGCTCAATTAATTGCTCAATTAATCCTTAATTATCTTAGTTGGAAAATTAAATCAAAATCGGTCGATGTGAAAATGAAATTTTTCTGTCATTATGAACTTAACCTTATTGCACAATGAATAAACATTTAATTACTTTCTTTTTGCATAATATTTAATGATTTTGTTGTATAGATATTAGAATTACACAACTGATCTTTACGTTATGAAAAAGACAAAACAAGAAATAATACCGTGCTTATTCAAATTTATTTTGTTAGTTTAAAAAAGTATAAATTTTTATTTAATTAGAATTTATTTTATATAATCAGGATGAGATACAAACGACCGACCTCTAAATACAACAGTAATAATTAATTTTAATTGTTTTATTAATAAGAAATAAACTTATTGTTATTTATACAAAGGGTTTATTAGTTACATTATTTATAATATATTCCCATAAAGAATATTTTTTGTTAATGCAATAATATCTTGTTATCTTTGTTACAGAGAATATATATTGTATTATATATGCAATTAACCATTTTAATAATAATTTAATACTTTATAAAGTAAAAATATTTTTCATTCACATGATGCCAGATAATGTACAGTAGTAAATGTTATTTTAATCATTTTAACAAATATTTATCTAAGAATAAAATGAAGTTTTAGATAAATATTGTATTCTATGTATATAATATTTTTTAAAATAACACTGTCCAACACGAATTTTGTCTTGTAGTAACTACTAGGTATTCCCTGGTGAAGTTCCTCTTCCTAAAAACAAATCCGTAAACAGAATTGCTCTATCACCCTCAGTTTTCGAGGATCACGTGATTTTGTAAAAACGGTCAATTTGGGAGGAGAAATGATGTATCGCGTGAAAAATATAAATGCTAGAAAGTTATGCTTGATTTTAAACAGTAGAAGAAACTTTTCCGAATAAAACAGTGTATACAGTTTAAATTGTGGGTGATTATAAACCATTATAAATGGCTGTCAAAGTTTAAAAAAAAGTTGATACGCGTATTTTCCGAATAATATTTCTACATTTTTTAAAAAAGCTGTTCTTCCAATACGAACTTCCTACACAGAATTGGATTCCTATAGACATTTCTGTAGAGAAAACTGTCCCCATGAAGTGTCGAAGCGATTTCCGACTCGAACAGGTTGAGAAAATATAAATCAGCGACGAAAGAAAAACGATGTGGAACTACCTTGTAACGTTTTCCCGGCCAATAGCAACATGTATGAGGCAATTCAAGCCACAATTCGAATCCCGCCAAAGAGAATACGGGAAGATACTAAACAGAAATGTTCAACTCGACACTGAGAGACAAGAGGTGGATGAAATTTAATGAAAATGGAAGAGATATCCGGGAGGACGAGACACCGGTTCAGACGGCAAACATCCCCTTCGCTCTTCACCCCTCTCGAATGATCCTCAAACTGATCGCAAATCACGGAAAAGGTTCAGGTTCTGACACTAAACTATGACGATGAGACAATGAGCATGGGAATCGCTTTTATTTTTTATATTTGAAAATTGGGGAGAATAATATCAGAGAAAGGACGTGACTTCAATGCTCGTAGAACACAGTTGATCGTTATAAAAGATATCAACAACATAATATGTAACCGCAAACACTTTTAAATTTCTTTATATGTACGATGTTACAGGTAATTCTTCATTTTGCACATTTCACCTTTTTTGTAGTTTAGTAACAAACTTAATAAAATATTTACGATTAGGCAACAGTTTTTGTTGGAATTTTCGGTAATTGAAATTCAATGATTAGTATAGAGTACAAGAATATATACAAACATTAGTATGAATATGTATATAAAAAATTAAACGTCATATCCAGAAAGAGGGTGTCCTATAGGACAATTTTATCGCTGCCAATTACGCGTAGCTACAGCACTGTCGTACGTGTAAGCGAGCAATGTCTGCTTGGCGGCAAAACGCCGCACACGCATGGATGATTTATATTTTATCGACCTAATCGAATCAAAAACTACTTCGACACTTCGTGCAGATGGTTTCTTCAATAGAAATGCCTACAGAATCCAACCCTGTGTAGGAAGTTCGTGTTGGATAAACAGCTTTTTCTATAAATGTAGAAAAAGTATGCGGAAAATACGCGTATTTACTCTCTTTAAACTTTGACAGCCATTTATAATGGTTTATAATTACCCACAATTCAAATTATATACACTGTTTTATTCGGAAAAGTTTCTTTGTCTTCACGTAGTCTTCACGTTATACTTCATCCCCCCCCCCCTCTCCCCACCAAATCGACCGTTTTTACAAAATCACGTGTGTCTCAAAAGCTGAGGATGATGGAGCAATTCTGCTTCAGGATTTGTTTTTAGGACAAGGAACTCTACTAAAAACATCTAGTGGAAATTACGAAACAGAAACAAAGTTTTAAGTTGTTGGACAATGTAATTTATGTAATTTAATACAAATACTGATTTTCTACACATACATAAATTATTTTGATATTCTATGAAAAGATTAAGGTACAAACATAAATAATTATCACTTCGAAGTTTATTTTTATAAAAGAAATATTGATATTACAAATAATAATTTGCAATATAATTTGTTTTTAATTATACCTAGAATTTTATACATGGCAAAATCTTTGTTGTTACCTATTTAAATAAAACTTTCTATTTATGAAATACTTACATGTTGATATACACATTTGTTTTATACATAGGAAATATTAAGTTTCTGTTTATAGAGAACTAGTCTATTTTTTAAAATATACAGGAAGCCTACCTAATAACGAAACCAAACTTGTTTTTTAAATTAACGATTTAGTATTACAATTTTTACATTTTTTTACTTAGGAATATGTGCTTTAAAATAATTAAAATAATATCGGATATATTTATGATAATTTCGAATTTCATACAAGCATGTATTCTGTTAACAAATTTTGTCAAAAATATGCTTTAGTGTATTTTGCATTAGTGAAGAAAACTATAGAAAAGTGTTCTGAAAAATTCATATATTAGGTACTAGTATTAAATAACTTTGAACAGATTAAAATCTCGTTTTTACATTCAATGTGCAGAATCTTTCATTTAAGTAAAGTATTGTTAATAATTTGCTTATTAAAATGAAAGAAATTAAATAATTAGTGGATTACTGAACGTGAAGGATTTTTTGCAAAAAATAATAGTAAAAAGGAATTAGAAATAAATGTTTCTAAAAATTTTCATATTTATAAGAACTGTATATATTTTACTTATAGATATTTCGTAAACATATTGAATATTACGATTATTGAAAAGAAATCAAAATTTTACTTTTTTAATCAATTACTAATGTTAAAATGTATAGTGATTAAAAACGTAAATAATACATTTTTAATTAATATTTAGGATACAATTTTTGACAACTTTTATTTCATTGTTTAGAATGATTTTATCACATTCTTCTACATAAGAAATAAAATCTGATTAGCAAGTAGTTAACAGCTCTCATAGTGATGAAAAGAGCACACGCCGTTGCAATGCAATTTATTAGGGAAAAAGAATTACGCGTGCCTTTATTAACATCTTATACATTTGGAATGTAATTTGTATTTCATTTTTATAAAGGTAACTGATTTAATTTGAAATTTCACTAAATATGAAAACTAAAATATGTTAAATAAAAAAATAAAGAATACACAGAATACACCTTCACAAAATCAGTGTTAATTTGGTAATTAAAATTTTATGTATTAACAATCAAAAGACGTTTAAAATAATTGTAATAACAGTATAAAGAAATGCAATTAATTTGTTTTAAGAATAATGAATTTTTCTGCAACAAAAATATAATATAAACAAACAAATTGTTAATTCCAAATGTTTACCACGACTTTTAGTACATTTCATATTTATGGCCGGTTAGGAAGCAATAATGTAATTAATTATAGCAATATCTTAAGACATAGCCTTACTACTAGTACATAATACAAACTATAATATGTAAACATGTAACACATATGTAGGCACGTTTAAAAATTGTAAATTAGTTAAAGTGATAATACGTTATCATTAATAAATAAACTAGATAAATAAAGAAATCATCAAAAAAATTTCTGCATAATTTTTTGTATTTATTTTTTACTACAGCATGTTTTAGTTGCATTAATTTTTAACTTTAAGAATAGAAAAACAAAAAATATATAAGTGATTAAATTCAAATAAAATGTGATTAAATTAATATAATGAATATGTAATATGAAATTATTTTAAGTCTCAATAAAATTTAAAATCATTTATTAAAAAATCTTTTTATTACATCACAAAAGTTCTGTACCAGAAAATAATACATATACCAATTCATTTTTCATTCTTTTATAATATATAATCATAATTTGTATATTTATAAATTTCTTCATAATTTGTGATTTTCAAAAGTTAAGGCTTTTCTCAATTTTTCAAACGGAACTTCCAGTTGTGAAAATTTTTATCATAAGCCCTGTGAATTTTTGAATACAATTTTTGTTTTTTGCTACATATTTCAATTTAAAAATCGTTACAAATTATATTAAAAACTGTACTGATTAAAAGTTATATACATAGTAGAACTTCGCTTATTAGGATCTCCGATTTATCCGGATTGAAAATTATATCCTAATTACACAACATCGAACTCATTCCATGATTTAATGTTTTTCACTTTAAATTCTATGTTTTTACTTTAAAGTAACTATATGTACCGCTGATATGTAATTCCTACCTATATATGAAAGTATTTAAAATGTACAATATGTAAATACTCATACGTTTATTAATTTCAGTTTTTAACCAATTACAACAACATGGAATTTATACAAAAATAGAAATGTATTATTATTTTAAAATTCTGTAAAAATAATAAAAATAGCATAAACTGGATTTTTTTATTAGACACATAAATTTTTAGATTTATTTATTAATCAACTACCAGAAAATTATTAATATTTTTATTTGAAAAGATGTTTGCATCGAATTACTCTTTTTAACGAAGAAATTAAAGAATTCACTTTTCATTGTATTAGTTCAACTTTGAAATTACATAATATTGTCATTTATTAATTATTAACTCAGAACTATTATAAAACTTATCGATGCTACTCAAAACAATTTGAAGATCACAGGTATGGTATTTTATTTTTATGATATTGTGAGAAAGATTAGGTTCAAAAATCATTTACACGAACATATGTTTTTAGCACCAATCTTTGTTTTCGCGAAAAATTTCCGTAACTATAAACCGTGTCGACGAATAGCAGTTGCAATACGTTGTGCTCAAATTTTTGTTGAGCAGTTTAATAAATATAAAAAATGAGGCCCAGAATTTCTTAACTTATATTTGGTTTGATTGAAGAAGAAGCTTCTTTAAACTATATTATATAATTAATAAATCGTGTAATGAGTATGTATTCATATAAAGTTTCCAAATATTTACGTTTTTTGTATTTATAATAATTTACATTTAAAGACTAGAACGATCACTTTTCAAATATCAAATATTTATAAAAAATATATTGCAACATTATAAATACTTAACATATTTCCAATTATTTATTTCTTATATTAAAATAATAATATGTACAAATGTAATGTAAAATAATAGAGTAATATATTTGATCAAGCAATATTCGATTTTTAGTCAAATTGTTTTAAAATTAAGTTAAACTATTATTTTACATATAATTAACCCTTTGCACTCGAGAGGCAAATGACTCATAGTCATTCAATAATACTAGCTTCAAAGATGTCCAAGTGTAACATATTTAATAATATTCACTCATGTTGAATTTCATTTCGTTTACTTTTGTAATAAACTAAAATTTACTTATTCAACTATTTAACCTTTTGAGTTTGAAGATTTGCAGAATGATCACTTGGTGACTGATAGTCACCTTTCGAGTACAAATGGTTAATATTCGTGCTTTTGAGTCCTATATTTAAAATGCAAGTTATATGAAGTCATAATTTATACGTTTTCGTTTCTTCAGATTTGCGGAAATTTCAAAAGGAAGAATACTATTGGTACCCATTTTTAACCATTCCCAAAGTCGAACTTCAACATTTCGACCACTAAGAAGGAGATCCTTCTCAAGTCGAGGAAGTTGATTCTCTATTGAAGGATCAGATATTGGATTTTGCGCCCAATCCATTACTGCTCGAAAACGGCATTTAAATGTCTAAAAATAAATAGAAAAGAAATTATCAATATCCCAATAGTATATTTAAAAAAAGTTACACAATTTGATTTAAAAGCTTTAAAAAAGATACTTAGGATTAAAGGGACGCAAATGATTGTCATTTCATTCATTTAGTGTAAATTCGAGTTTATTATTACAAAGCTTGTAATAATATGTAGTTGCTATTGAACATTATTTTTGGCATATGGCAACAGTGTATGTCGCTCTTTTGTCAAAAGGTCTCATCATTAAGGACAAAGCTATTATTATACAGTGGTCAAACATTCTTTCATATAATAAGCTTCATAAATATAAATACTTAATGATCCTATATTCATGAATTTTATGATGTTCTGCATGAAACAACTCATACTGTCAAAACCGTCCACCAAGATGAAGTTAATTTTGATGAATGAGAAAAGAAAAAATGTTCTTAATATATATTTAACGCTGTAATATTGTACAACATGTTTTTTTAATGAATGCATTAACTAATAATAATGTATTATTAAAATACTTAATCTTATGCTTCTTTCCATTTTTCGTCTTTAAGTAAACTATGAATCTTTGTGCAAATTCATGTTTTTGTAAGCATACCTAAAGCAGTGTAATTTAAGTAAAGATTTGTTTTACTCTTTAAATATTATAACACAATTTATTTTTGAATATTTTATATATTTTTGTACATTATTTGTATCTTGTGCTTTTTAGTATATTTGAATTTCTTATAAATGCATAAGAATCCGCTATCTACTTCTAAGACATTCATTATAAAAAAGGAAAAAATTGTATGAAAGACATGGAAGTACAGTGAAATAGATTTCATATTAAATACTTATAACTTATGGAAACATTCAAACATTAATATAATTTTGATTTTTGTGTTCTACTATATTTCTGAGTTTTACAAAGATATTAACAGTTACCTACAATTTTTAAAACTCATTTGCATTTTGACTTAATTACCTTAATATCAAGAAAATATCACTTACATCCTTTTAGTTTTAAGTATCTTGTATGTTAATTACGAATTAGCTTAGTCTTGAGTTATTTTAGTATTTTACAGTTTAATATTAATTTATTAGAATAATGTTCCATTTAATATTCATTTCTTAAATTATTGTAGTTTTAATTGTGTATTTTATTACCTAAGAAAAAAAGAAACAAATAATATAAAAAATATGGTATTCTATAAAACCTACTTGTAATAAACTTTCAGTGAGTAAATCAGAATCTCTGTCAATGAATTTTCTTACGTGCATTCCTAATTCATAATAGAATAAACTCCAGTTACTTAAAGTAATAGCGTCAGCATCTGCCTCTAGAATCTCTCTAACATATAAACAAATAAAAATAAATATATATTAACGAATATTTCACAGAAAAGTAATAAGTAGATAATTGAAATAAATATTAGAAATCAAACCTGTATCCTTCCTTGTATATTTTTGGTATGTCAACAGTAAGTACTGGATTTTGAAGGTTTTTCAGTGGTTCTGCTAACCATAACGGAAATTCTACTTTTGATCCTACTGTTAAATCATTGGACGCAGACGAAGAATCCAGGAAACCTTAGAAAATTGTATTGCCATTTTCAATAAATTAATATAAATTTTGATATGCGATTTGTAAATAACAGTACATTAATACATTAATAAAACTGCTGTATGTTAAATATAGGTTATGTATGAAAAGCAAAAATGGAATGAATATAGTAATTTGTAAATTGAAAATAATAATTAGTATAAAAAAATATAGTTAAAATAAATGTTCAAAATTTTTTTAAATTAACATTAAAAAAATAAAGTGATGCTTAAATAGCGAAAAACAAATAAATTAAGAATTACCTAGTCCAAGCAATTCCACTTCAATTTTACAACTTATTCGTTCCTCAGTAGACAAAATATCATTTATTGCAAAATAATCCGGTGTATAACTTTGACAGCTTGCCATTTTACTGAACAGGCATAAACATACAGGCAGTCATAGGTAAAATCGTACACCATGCATATCAAGCATGTATCACCTAGTAAAAAATCCCGAAATGGAGATATATCTACAAAAATGTGTTTAAACTGAGATAGTAAGAAGAGTTTTACGAAAAGAAGATTTTCATGATCGCACAGTACGAAACAAACGATTATGTGAGTAACAGTAATAAGAGAAGATTAGATTTCGCCAACCAATATTTAACTAAAGATTTTAATCTCTTGAAAGAAGTAAATTTAGTAAATATAATAGATTTAAAGTAAATTTAATAGTTTTTATCCCGATTGGAAAATTACCATACGATGTTGGCCAAATAAAGAAATTAAAATAAAAAATTTGAACTCCACGGTCAAACGGAGGTGGATTGATAGTAATTTAGGGTTGTATATCTGCATCCAGAATAGGTATTTATTGAAAAAAATATGAATAAATATGTTTATTTAAATATTTCACAGAATAATTTACAAAATTTCTAATTGTTTTAAATTTTATAGGGATGACGATTCATAATATACTTTACACATCGCGAAGATGTAGTTGATATATAATTGTCTGAAAGTCATTAAAACCTCTCCCCAATCGTCTCGTCTTAATGTGATAGAAAATATTTGAAATGAATTGGAAATTAGAATTCAAAAACACTATTTCAAAGATATATATGACATAAAAAAATCCTAGAATAGATGAATGAAACCAAATTACACTCAAATTCAAAGAAGAACGTGTAAAATCGATGCCAAAAAGGTTGTGGTTATGATTAAAGGAAGCTGTGGTTACTCGACAAAATACGAATAAATAATATAAATATTTTTATAAAGGATTTCATTTAAACTCTTTAACAGTGTACGATTTTAGCTGTGACGTTTCCCGCGCTACTTCATAGTAACTTAATTTTTATTATATTTAAAAACATTCATTGGTCTTAATATTCTTAGATAATAAACATAGATATATTTAGAATATATATTTGTCAAATTTCTTTTTTCAAACCATCCCTATATTCTTTTACAAGGTGAAACATACTTCAGATGTGTGGTGTATGGTTTTGGCTGTGATTCACGGTATAAATGACACTAATTTAGTGTAACCGTAATAAGAGAGCGTATCCCTTTCATACAGTTACGGACAAAATTGAGTGGACAGGTAGTAAAAATAAGTATGTATTAAATGTAATCAAAACGGTACTATTGGTATTATTGTGTGGATATATTTTGTATATTATTCATCTTTATGGTACATAGATTATTTAGTGAATAATTGAAATTAATATTTACATTTGTAATGAAATATGACATGCTTAAAGATAAACTTAGCTGATTTTCGAGAGACAAAAATAAGTGGACGTGTAACAAAATATATAAGAAATATAAAATTAATATCTATATCCACCCTTTGCTTTAATAACTGCTTCTAAACATCGTGGGATGCTATTTATCAGATTTTCAATGTAATTTTTATCGATATTTTCAAATGCTAATTGTAAATTCTTAAAACAATCGTTCTTGTTCTTTCGTTTCTCTAATGACACTTTTGAGTCTAATACTCCGTAAGTTTTGATTGCGGTAGTCCCTTACAATCAATGAAAAAATTTGATTTGAAATTTTTTTCTTACTAACATTTTGTTATTTTCTTATAAATAATCTGTTCTGTACAAAACTTAGATAACAACTAAACTTAATTTGATACCACAGCGTAACAATAGTAATGCTTCACATTTGTTTACATTATTTACCTTGGAGTGTCGAAACAAACTAGTTTCCACTTATTTTTATCCCTCGACAATCTTATTTTGATACTAATGCAAATATTAACACTAAACTACCAGAGCAGTCAAAATGGCCAATTGATAATCATTCATAGCAACTTTATAAATCAAATTATTAAAGTAGTAAACCTTTATAAAATTATTAAAATTTACTATGATTTTCTGCAGAAGGTATGAATAAAGAATTGTTTTCTATGTATTCGGTATTTTCTCATGTAATTTTTAATTCGATCTCTTTCATGCGAATAGGTACACTTTAATTATTCATTTTAAAATATACGCTTATTTTATGTTAGATTCCCAATATCTCACTCTGTGCGGAACTCACTTCGTTTACTCTTTTCATGACTTTCCTATCATTCGCAGGATATAAAATTATGCTTATACAATAGCTTAGAACATATAGAATTATACTCTATCACTATTTTAGACGCCGGGCGAAATCAGATTTTGGCCATTTTCTATCACTATCCTTTCTCTGTTACGTTTTCTTATTTTCTTTACTGTTACCACGTGATCAAATTTTTCTAATTTAGTAGAATTTACCTAAAAAAATATGTCTGCAATGGCTATAATAATATTCTATTATTTGCATATTATAAAAAGCATCACTAATCTTAAAATCTGTATAGGAAAATACAAAATTACTTATATAATACAGGTGCTGATAAAAAGAAGAAAAGAAAAGATAAAAAAAGATAATAGTAAGAAAATAAAAAAAAGACGCAACAAAGAATATTTACAAACATTTAGGTTTTAAACTCGGATTCACAGTTTTGCAATGATACACCTTATCTCTGTGACTATGAAATTTACTTGGATAGAGTTACCGTGATCGAACTATAAGTAGTTTGATCTATTTAAATTTTGAATTTTGAATATCTCTAATACTATTAGGGTTTCGTAATACTAGTTTTATACTACACAGAAAATTGAGAGGTAACTAAGACGAAGATCAAGAGTAAAAGTTGCATTTAACGCTTTGTTTATTAGTTATAATCAATTTAAAAAAACGGCCTATTTTACGCTTGAGAGCAGCCAAATGAGGCAACACGGTAGTTAACGCCACACGCCGTGATGCTCACAACGTAACTATGTGCGGAATACGACTTACCTCTAAACAGCTACAGAAATACACGTTCACGAATTAAAAACTCGACGCAATCCCGTAAAACATTTTAAAACGAAATCGTAGAATCATTATTAAACCCAGCTATTCAACAAGAATTTACAAAGTCATATCAATGTAAACCTTGTGAGATTTTCGAGTTTCTTCCAGTGCACAAGGTCACACTCACAAATAATCTATGTTTGCATATGAATCTTCAGGAAATAATCACGAAACTAATATTAATAACAAATTTACACACGAAAACATTTAGACACTGCATGATTCTCTATGAAAAAATTCACATGCATCTAAATTCTTCATTGCATCTATTAGCTGTTTAAGGAAATGATATACTACACAGGTTATAAATGTTTCTGATTCGATGTATTGAATCACATGTGCTTAAAACCACATAATTCTCACATCGTAATTTCACGTATTCTTCTTTCACACCTCTATCACTTGATTTCAACACTTTTCACGTACATATTTCTCCTTGAAACATTCTTTATTGTACAGATCTGAACGTCTCGAACGATTTGTTACGCGCAGTACCGATATAAGATAAAACATAAAATTCTATCAATACTTACAATTACTTAAAAGCTTCAAAGTACGATTAATTAATCTATATCCTTAACTATAAAAAATAAGTAAAAGCGTCGAGAGCTCTGTAACAAGTATTGAACACGTGTCAACGAAAATCGTTACAACTGTGTCAAGACAAAAAACAATCGCTCCCGCTGTTCTACGCATGGCAGGAAAATGATCTCACACATACATCACTACTGCGCGCTATAAATCGTTTGAGACGTTTGAATTTGTACAAAAGTGCGTTTTCTCTTTACCCACTCCGTGGCCAGATTCTTCAGGACAAAGGTCCTATCTTTTAGATTTTAGGCAACACAACGTCGGGTCGGGTTCCTTGTCATTCCCACACATACTATAAACAATACATTCAATACATTCATACTATAAACAATATATATATGTGTACAATATAGTAGACCTTAACTAACTATATCTAGTGAAAATTATTTGTAAGATGTTTTTTTGAAAACCTCATAGAATTATCCCATGAAAAAATAATGTATGCAAATTCTAAAGCTAATCGGATAATTGGAAAACGTGTTACATCGAACTTGAAAATTTTTTATTTTTGCGATGCGTCTTCTTTCATCGTAATTTGTCATTGCAAAACATTTTATATATAAATCATGATTTATAACATCATTGAATTTATTTTTTTACACTTTATAGAAATATGAAAACCAAATTCATAATTATAAACAGTTGTGACCTAGAAATCTCAAAAATTAACCTTGGGAGGAAATATTTTTGTTTTGCTATATATTTGCTGCATTAAGCAATAGAATCTTTGTCAAAAACATATTATTATATGTTCATAAATAACGAAGTAATTATGATATTTCATTTATTCTTTGAGATCCTTATAAAAGAAAAAAGAATTTTAAGATTGGAAAATAATGAAATATTTGTATTTGCATCGAGACCATAATTTTTTAATTATTTAATCTTATAATAAATTTATATATACAAAATAATCAGTTGCTCATAAAATTGAGCGTACACTTAGATTGGCAATGATAATTGGCAGGGAAATAAATAAAAATGAATATATTCTAAAATAAAGACCCAATATATGCTTTATTTATATATTTTAACAGATAATTTTGTAAAAAAAATTGTAATGAAATTAATTATTTTTCGCTTATTTAACCAAAAACCGTATATTATACGTATTTTATCATCACAAAATTCAGCGTACAGCGAATAGAATTATACATAAAAACAAATAAATTTAATCTTAATATCTTGTTGCGTGACCTTGAACAGTTATGATTGCTTTTAAACATTTCGGCATCGAGTCAACTAATTTTTGAGTTGTTGAAGTCGAAATATTTTTCCATATATCGGTAATTTTTACTTTTGCATCTGTCTCACTGGTAAACTTATGATTACTCAATTTTGATTTCACATCCTGTCGCAGGAAGGAAAGATCAATTGTCAGTCTGACATGTGGTCATTGTGACCATTCCTTAACAACATTCGACATTTGCCGAAGACTATACATTTTTTTTTTTTAATACATCCAGATATCTCATTTTGTTCATCGCACTTTTAATAAATTTAATATTGTCAATTGCATTCTCTACCATACACCCCCATACCATTACGGAGCCTTTTCGGAGTTCTTGTTAAACTCTTTATTTGGTTTCTTCCACACAATTATCTTTGTTCCTTCCATCTGAATTAAATAAATTAATTTTGACTTCATCGGAAAATATTATATTATTCCAAAAAACTACATCGCAATTAACATATATTTTTACAAATACCAACCACTTTTTTCTATTCACCTTACAAATATAAGGTTTCTTTCTTGCTATCCTACCATGTTTCATTAGTTTTGCTACACTAATTTTCGAATTAATTTTAATTTTTCTTACTTATATACCGCACATCAGCTTTACTCCGTATTTCTTTTCTTTCATACCCAACTTTATTACATAATGTACTGTTATACTTATAATTATTAATATTTTTCTGTACGGTAGAGCGGGTTCTACCTATAATTCCTCCAATTTGTCTTGAAGGTTTGTTCTGGCAATATAATTTTACCGTTATTTTTCGTACAGGAATATCACTTTCTGATTTTCTTAAAACCACTATGCAAACTTTGTTAATAAACAATGGTAAACGACAATCAAACGTAACATAGCAATACAGTGACGTAAACTAACTACGATTGAAGCTATTCCAAACAGGAGTAATGCAAAATAAATTTCAGAAAACTTAGCTTTTAAATATTTAATCAACTGTACAGTCGATTCTTTGACGATAAAATGGGTGTAATTTTGCATTTTTCATCAAATATACATAAATAATTCATTTTATTATAATTTTTTTCAAGAATTATCTGTTAAAGTCTGCAAGAAAAGTATACATTGTATTTTCATTTTTGACGTACGTACGGACGTATGTACGCTGAATTTTGCGTGTGGCTGTATGTATTTTGTAAACATGAATGAAACAGGCTTTAGGTTTCTAGTTACCTGCTCTGAATGAAAGATTAAAGAATGATTCAAAGGAAACAAAATCGATCTTTGAGATAGAAAGCCTTGGCAATGTATTCCAAGTGTTCAGCAAAAGAACGGTGTGACATAATAGAAAACACAAAATGAAGATTCGAATATTATTTCTATTATTTTTTATTTACTTGTTTATTATTTTAGGCCATCGCCTGTTACAATCTTTTATTTATACTTGTATATCTATAATACTATAACCTTTTAAGTATATTAACATCAGTCAATTAACTAAAATAAATTATCTTTTCCTAGCAATAAAATAAACTTAACAGTAAATGAAATAGAATTTTCTTTCTTTTGCATTTAATATTTCTTTCAATCTTCGGTAACAGGTTCATCGATTCTATATTAACTTAGCATTTATCGAGTCTTAATCTTCTAAACATAACGTTTTAGTACTTATTGCACTATTGGTGGAATATTCCATATTTTTCTTAACTCCTCTTCTGTATAAATGTTGGTAATCGTTGTGAAATTTTTGCTTCTGAAGACGTGAGGTCTAAGCTCATCGCACAGTAGGCACACTTTTAAAAAATGTTCAAATGTCTCTTGCGCCTTTTGGTTATATAATTGACACTCTTATTCCGCTGTAAATGGGTACATAGTTCTATTTCTACTTCTTATCTTCCAATGTTGTCTTCCTGTCAACTTTAATTGAGCAAGAATTGTCTTAAATCTCTTTGGAAGGATTATTTTCATGTAGTCCGAGTTTATTAATTACACTGTGGAACAAATTTAAACTTTTTTTCTATTTTGCAATATGTATTGGGTGATAGATGTAGACCTAAGCTACCCAAACAAGAATCCGGAAGTATCACCCTCAGTTTTCAAAAAACACGAATTTTTGTAAAAAAAAAGAAGTAGATCTTAAGCAAAAATGAGGTATTGCGTCGGAACTAAAAATGTTAAAATAAAAATAAAAATACTACATAGCATCGGATTCTGTAAACTTTTCTGAAGTAGAAACCATTCAACAGAAATGGTAAAGTGACTTCGAAGTCGAACAGTTCGAGGAAAGATTCGTCGGCAACGCAGACATGACATTTTGCCGCCATGCGGCCCATCGCTCGCTTGTCTCCCGAACCGCTGCTGCGGCAGTGCCTTAGCTACGCGTGAGCAGTCGTCACACCGATCAAATAATACGCTAGTTCAATAACTTTCTGTGCATAATGTTAAATTTTTTTCTAACATTCTAATAAACAATAACAAAAATTTCAACAGAAATATTGCCTTGATTAAAAATGAACACGGCATACAGAAACCATACGCAAAACACTTAAGAATCTAGTACACGATAAAGAAGCAAAGCATAAGCGGCAAGCAAACAGAAAACCTTTTTAGACTCGTTGGCATCAGAAATATTATTGGTAATTTTTAACTCTATATATCTCAAATTCTTTTACAACTGAACATGTTTTTAATCAAACTAATATTTCTGTTGAAATTTTTGTTAACCGAAGTAGATTAAAAAGTATTCTCGTCATTTATTAAGAATGTATTAATATTTATTAGAATTTATTAGAATGTTAGAAAAAAATTTAACATTATGCAAAGAAAATTATTGAACTAACGTACTATGTATTTGATCGGTGTGACGACTGTTCACGCGTAGCTACGGCATTGCTGCAGCAGCGGTTCGGGAGACAAGCGAGTGATGGGTCGCATGGCGGCAAAATATCATGTCTGCGTTGCCGACGAATCTTTCCTCGAACTGTTTGACTTCGAAGTCACTTTACCATTTCTGTTGAATGGTTCCTACTTCAGAAAAGTTTGCAGAATCCGATGCTATGTAGTATTTTTATGCTAGACATCGAACTATTCGTAAATATGAGAAAATATCAGAAAAATACGAATTTTTGAGCTTTTTTAAACTTTGACTGTTATTTATAACTAAGTAAAAGCTTAAAAAATTATAAATATTTACACTGGCATATTTAGGAATCTGTCTTCTATCTTTTGAGCCGAGTTAGAACTGTCTAACATTTTTAGTTTCGACGCAATATTCCATTTTTGTTCAAGATCTACTTTTTTTTTTACAAAAATTCGTGTTTTTTGAAAACTGAGGGTGATACAGCAATTCTACTTCCGGATCCTTGTTTGGTTAGCTTAGCCCTACAACTATAAATATGTATAATTTGAATGATCGAGAGTGTGAATTGACCCTAATAATCCCAGTGATTACTCCTCCAATGATTATCTCCAATTTGTGTCTTTTCAGTAGCAATCTAACATGAGTTAATCAGTTTTCTCTTTGGATTAAGGTATTTGGCATGCAGAGATTATGAACTTTTGCCAGTATCTATGATATCCTTTCTTTCACTCTTAGTATTCTAGTAATTAAGATTAATCTGATCGTATAATTTGAGGTCCACTTCGATTCATTTATAAAATTTTCAAAGTATTTTATTTGAATTTTTTCCAATGCATTCAAATGTCTCGTTCCTCGTACGCCAATTCCATAGTGCAGGATGGTAGCTAAGGCTGTTACATTGGATAGCTTTATTTATCGCTGCCCAACGAGTAACATTTAGAGATAGCTTAGTGGTTTCCAAACGGCTCCAATTGCTATTCCGACCTTTGAAATAGCATGATTGACAGAGTTGAAGAATATTCTCATGATTGTGAAGAGTATGCAGCAAATATTGGTGTAGGTATTCCCACATATTCAGTTGGTATCCCTTTGTAATTGTTTTGCTTTTTTTATTTACCTTATCTTATATGGCAGTATTTTAGTGTTTTCAACATTTAACTTCAACCTCATTTTTGTTACATTATTCTTCCAATGATTTGGAGGAAGACACACTATATCTTGTATAAGTGGTTGATATCGTTGTTAGCTGTGATCGCTAATTCGTCAGCAAAGGAAAAAAGAAAAAGGTTTCATTTTCTTTTGATTTTATACCTCAATGTGTGGCTGCTGTTGGGGTTTTGTGGCTATGAAGGGAGAGTGAAGGAAAAGGAAAGGGTGTTTCTCGTCCGGAGTCTAGTAGTGGACTGTGTGATGCCGGACTGGAGAGGAGACCAGATTCCATATAGGTTGTGTTTTCAATGTTTCAAGAGCGAGAGAGAGAAAGGACTTCCCTCCTCCTTCCCTCATTCGTTTTCTCACGATTTCCCGAGAACTCCCGTCTTTCTAGTCGGAAATCACAGAGTAGACCTATCAGTAAGATTTATCTAGTACAAGAATCAGAAGGGACACTTCGGAACTTGTACACATAGGAACCGTGTCGTACTCTAGTACCTTCGAGAAAAATTATTGGTTGATCCCTCCTAGTGGCGAGGACAGGAAGGTCGCTATACCGCTATGACCAAACTAAAGAATTATTCCTGCAATTTGTATGATTTGTCTAAATAATTGTAAGCTCCAAACCAATAATAAAAATGTTATAATAACGAAATAAAACGTACTATACTATGATCATATTTTTGAATTACTTTTTATTTCTTCTTGCAAAAATAAAATACTGAGGTATGAGGAAACAATAAAAACTGCTCGTTTTCATTAGTTCATTTATTTCGACATTTCAAGATGTATGGACAATTATTACATAATAATTATATATACTTATATGTATAATGAGAGAGCATCCTCCTCTCGAAACACTTTCATTCTTATCCCCCCAAAATTTCCTTGCTCTATAACTCACTCACTCTCTTTTCTTTCTTGTTCGCTCTTTCTCTCTCTCTCTCTCACTTTCCCTCTCTCGAGTGTTTCATAATAAAAGAATGAATAGTAAAAGTAAGAACGAAACGGCGTTAATTCATCGAGTCTACGAATGATTTTACGAAACGAGTTTCTTGGGCGCATTATTTTATATCATTTCACAATTGCGAATAATTTTTCTCTCACAATATTTCATTTTAGTATTTATTTTATATTTTTTTTCCATTCACCTTTGTTATTATCATTTAGTGTTTACCGACAAGATTATGATCGTTACCATTAATCGTTATAATTACGATAATAATTATGTTCCACGCACCCATCTACCCCCACCACATAGCCACCTACCCAGGAACACTGGCGTCACATTTGAAGTACCAAATTACAGTTAATTTTGCTGTATGCTAGATCTGATAATCATTTTTTTCCTATGTCACTTTTATTTCTAGTATTTGCTTCATTCCCAAAGATCGAAGATAACATTTTATCTTCTTTGTTTTCATTTTACAGCTACTTGTAACATCTCTCTCTTTCTCACTTTTCTCCATTTCTTTCCTCTTCCCCTTTACCTCTCGAACACACGTGCTCACATTATTCCTTGTAATAAGATTTTTTGTTATCGTGAAAAATATTATCTCTCCATTTGTTATTAACTTTGTTGGATTCTTCTATTAAGAACGTTCTTTCATCTCACAATGTGCTTTGAGTTTCTACTATTCATTAGATTTTATAAACTGTGAACTGCTGCTTTTCGATAATTAGAAGAAGCAACGATTTCTTCATCTGCAATCTAGTAACTATCCGTTTCCTTTGTATATCCTAAACACAAAAATAAATTTTGCATCTTCCCACTAAAGTTCAGTAAGAATTAGGTAAGTTAATTAAGTTTGTTAAAAATTGCAGGTCGGAAAGTCGTGAATTGATTTAATGCAATAAATCTCCGATTAAAAATGTATGCTTATTATACAATAGTATCATTGGGCTTATTGTAAAATAATAAAACAAGAAATATATTGTACGGAAATCGAAAGACTACGACTTCTTAAAAATCCCTGAACTTCACATCGATAGATAAATAATAATAATAAACGAGAATTATAATCATTTTAATAAAAATGAAACGAAAATTTAAGACAGAAATGATTAATAAAAAGCAGTAAAATTCTTACGTAAAATTATTTTAAAATATCGAGAAATGATCATGATCCTGAAAGTGGCTCTTATTTTCTGAAATCCAAAGGTATCCACAAGAAACATGGGAAAATGTAACTAGCAGCGTAGGCTGTTATTGGTAAGTCATATCGGGGAAAAATCGACAAGAACGAACAATTTCAAGATGATTACTGCTATACACAGTTTAAATTATTACATTTATTCTAGATGATTATAATTATATTTGAATTACAATTTCTAGCTTCGAAATTGTACATTCTGTTCCATATTACAGTTATATTTCGATCATCATCGATTTACAATTTATTATTATTCTTTCTTTTTACCAGTTACTTTTTCTTGATAAAACTTATTTATTCAGCGCCTATGTGATTTTTTAATCATTATTTTAATTAATTTTAATTAACAAACAATCGGTTTGAAAATTTTAGAAATTTGAATTTGGCGTCTGAAATATGTTACAACTTAACAGAAGTACACTGTAATAGAAAAATTTGTTCTCTATCGGTATATCATCGATTACAAATATCGAATTGAATCTAAACTAATCATAAAATTGATAAAAATTTTTGCTGTGAAAAAAGAAAAATAAAAACAATCACTTCCCCGATCGTTATACGTTTTGTACGAGCTAGTACGTTCTCTATTTGACTAGAAATTTTATATACGTAGTTATTTATGTATAATTATGGCTACTACACATAGGAATACTTAATTAATTATAATCGATAGCCTTAAAATTTATATATTAACTTTTACAGTAATATGGCAACGGCGGTGACAGTAATACTATTTTTTTTTTGTTTTTATCCCCTATATTCAACTAACAATATAAAAATAACTCGTAAGATCTACACATAAAAACAAAAGACAGGAAATTATAAAATACTAAATAAGAAATAAAGTAAATATATTTTTTTGTTAGTCTTTCGTTTTTTGGCATTTGCGATCAAAAAGGATACTAAATGTTTTGGCTTTCTTTACGCGAGAATTCTAGCCTTTATACATAATTCGGATTAATAGGTAATTTCGAGAATATTTTTTCTTTTTTCTCTCTTCCTCTACTTTTACATTTGTAATTATTGTTCTACTCGATTCTTTGGTTCTTTTTGGTCAAACACTCTTCTCAATATTTTACTTTATATTACAATTAAGTAGCCTCGAATTGCAATTGCAATTATTTTAAACACATTCAAAATAACAATTAATAAATACTTAAAGTACATAATTTTTAAAATAAAAATATTGTTTTAAGATTATATTTTATATTATAGAAAGACTACATGAAATATCTTTGGTAAAACTTTTTCAGAAAATTTAAAACATCCCGTTTTGTGTATTTAATCGCAATTGCAATTTCAGAAAACGGGCGAATTTCTTCAAAAATCATCTGAATGCAAAAATTAAATGACAAAGAATGTCAATGATTACATTATGCGTTAATTAAAGGTAAATAAGGCGGAACAAAAAATTGAAAATTACGTTCGATTGTTCATGGAATGTTTTGACTGTACTGATGTTGATTCTAGAGCCAGTAAGGATTTTTTAAATGATAAAAAGTATAAAATGCGGCTTCAGGTGCGCTCAAAACACTATACGTACAAAACTGAAATTTTACTCTTTAACTAAAACTGTAAACATCCTAGCCAAGAAACAGAAATGTAATGTATAAAAACAAAATTAAATCATCCGAGAAATCTGGAAATTCAAGGATCCTAATTCGTTCAGTGTAGCAACACATTTTTAACAATATATTTCACGTGTGCGTGCTTATATATAACTTTGCGATCATATGTTGAATCGCGTGAATGTGCGTTATAAAACAAAATGAAATCTTTGATTTATAAAGTATGTAATCAAGAATTTCGATGCAAGCGCTATCTGTTTATAGCTTTTCGACATTAGTTCGAACCTTCTTTGATTAGAAAGCTTTTTTAGACTTTAAACGTCGAATTTTAATTATATTTCCCTCGCATTTGTAGTCGTCTTCATCTTTTCTTTGTTCAATTTTATATTCAGTTTTTATAATTTAAGTCTAATTTTACATTTTGATCTACGCCGTTTCGAATTTTTTTTTTAGTTTTTATGCGTCTCTGATTCAGTTTTCCAATCCAAATAAATTGATTGAAAACTGATAACAGTTAAAACAAATTTGTTTTTCTTTTGTGCACATATTACATAATCGGCGATGAATTTAATATATTTATATAAATAAAGTTAAAATATTTGAAATATAGATATAGCATATTATGCATAGAAAGAAAATATGTTGTATATTATACTGTGTCATCTTCTCAGATAGAAAATTAGTAAGTTCATCGATGGAAAAAATGTCTAAACAGTTGTATTTAAATGTTTAGTGCTTTAAATAGTTCATCCTGTTTTTGAAATAAATTCGATATTTAAATGATTAAAAATTATTTGATATGTTAAAAAAGATTTTATTTAATTTTCTATCTGGAAGAAGAACTGCGTACTTAACATTTTAACAACTTTTGCCTTAATATAACATACAACCTGATGAAGGATGTTAAGATCCGTGTGCTTTGTGATTGTTTTTTGTGCAAATCGTTACGAAATCTATGAAAAGTTGGAATCGATCATTGTGCATTCCCTTTCAACATTTTCCTTAATGTTATTTTTCTTGATACTTACACGATTAATTCTTTAATTCGCATAACCTTGTTAACCAAATATGTAAATAATAATAACAATACGTATCCATTTAAGGGTATTTGTTAAATTATCAACATTCTTAAATATAAGAGATTTCTAGTTTTAAATACAGGAACAAAAATCGATAATTAGTCGATTCTTATGTACATGTGTATAGAATTCATTAATTCTATTCATACATCAGTACGAATAATCAATTGGTTATAAATGGGGCATCAATTTGATGCTATTAATGGGGCATCAAATTGTACACAATATTTGGCTATAGAACTATATTTATCTGTAATTCCATTTTGTATCAATTTTGACGTTTAACCTTACCAAACTTTGACACAACTGGAAGTCAAAACCAAATCAAACCATTTACTAAGCTTTGCTACAGTTTTGTAATCAATTTTGTGCTATTTATGCTGCAAGGCTTGATTTGCTTTTGGTTTAAATGTTAATATGTCTTGCTACATTTTTATTACCAAGATAGTAACAAAACTTGGCATGCCATTAATTTGGTAAAATTTTGGTCAAATTAATGACAGAGATAACTAACAGGAAAGGTCTATCAATCTTCGTTAACCTATACAAATGCACGGTGGTAATTTTATGTGAAATATTCATGTAATATGTAAGTTTCAGAAGAGGTGTTGACACTAACTCTATGGTAAACTTTTCTATTCATAATAAATAATGGTGCATTACAAGAAATTTCAAAGAGTTCCTATTTAATTAATTTATAAGCATCGAATTTCTCTTTTTTGAAAACAAATAAATCTTTTGGTGGGAATGTCCCATACGCATTGAATGCACTTGCATTTGTGTGTAGAAAAAATTACTATAACACTTGTTACTATCATCTGTTGTATGTAGAATCATTTTATATAAAATCACAACTATGCATTTGTTAGTACTGACACACAGATAAACTTTATTGTATAAAAATTTCACCAAATTTTTACATTTAATTTCTTGCTAACAATTGAGTAAACTTTTTTTTAATTACGAATAAATTGTTCTTTCTTGAAACTAAAATTAGTCAATAAAGACAATACTTAATCCTTTATGATCATTATTAGATACCTTTGATTATAACACACTGTATGAAAAAGATGTTTCCTTATAGAAGAATCTGTTTTAAAATTGAATTTGACATTTCCTGTTTTTAATAGCTGAATCAAATAGGAATTTTTATATTTATAAATAATATTGTTTCAATAAAAATTTAATGTACTTTAGACCTTTTAATTTAGTGGTTTATTTTAGTTCATTTAATTTAAATAAATTTGAATAGATTACGAGGAACATTATGTTCTTTCATTAATTCAATGAAATTGCTACTTTGAAATTGTAAATTTTAATTAGAACACTCAAAACTTTAAAGTATTAAATCCAACAATCTAATTTAAGTTTAGAAATACCTACAACTTAAACCTAACCTTCCAATCCTCTTCAGGTATAAAATCCAATTTTTAAACCAAATCTGTTCAATAAAAAACTTCCTTCAAAGCTGTCCAAACTTCTATAACCAGTTTCTCATATCTGAGAGTAGAATTAATAACACTCTTTTCCAGGAAATAATGAACTATTTCATAGGTGTTATTATCCTCGTAATCTTGTAAATTTCTTTCAGAAGTGCTCCTGAACCTTTCCGTGTCAACTTATATTACATACATGAACAGTATCATCCTTCGCAGTGAAGATGACTTCTCATTAATACGATAAGGAAAACCGTTGAAAGGGCAAGCACGAAAGAGTGTTTGATAAAAAAATCGAGGAGGTATCCGCAGGTGGTCGATAGTAGTAGCGGCGGTAGATAGATGTATGTCTCTGTCTCTCTCTCTCTCGCTCTCACCCCCTTTCTCTCTCTCTCTCTTTCTTTCTTTCTTTCTTTCTTTCTTTCTTTCTTCTGTTCTGTTCTTTCACCCGTTTTCTCCCCCTCTGTCACTCGATCATTCTATCGGCAGTTGACAATCTCGCAGTCTTTCATTCTCATGCGCTCCCTCTTTCTCGCAATATACGTCTGTTGTATCTATGTGTGTGAGTGTGAATGCGAGTGTAGTGTGAGTGTGTATCGGTCGATCGGTTCCCGCGACAGGAGTATGTATCCTAATAGAGACCGCAGCCACGAAGGTTATTGGCGATGATGACATCTGTAACTGCGTCGAACACGAATTGAATGTTGTTCGTATCAGTAGCACAAGTCATGTGGCAGTAAATCTCCTTAGTGGTTGACTTATTTCTTGCCTCGAATTGCGCCTGGATGTACGCGGCTGCCTCACCGTATTCTTGCGCCCCTATAACAAAATAAACACCAGAAACACGTATGGTTATTATTCCTCTAAATAAAAAAAGTATACATATGTATATGGTGCTAGATTTGATGAATAATATTTTTTGGATTTGATCTCTTTCTTTTCCTTTTAGGCTTCTTTGGGAATTTTTTATAAATTGAAGTTTTAATTATGTATTATATATTTAAACAAGAATGATTTAAATTTAAATTGTTTCTTTTTAATATAGAAAATTTTTGTAAAATCGCTTATATTTGTATAATTGATAATGATCAAAGATCTTTCCTTTTTAATTTTATTTGTTTATTTAAAAATCTTTACAAGAATTTATAGTAGTTTCCTTAGAAGGATAGCGTTGTTCTAAAATTAGTCAAGGAGTTAATATACTTAAATATGTTTTAAATATTGGAACAATGATTTAAGCCTAATGCATACTGAGCGTTTTGATGCAGTTTAACGCCTCAACCTCTTTTTCCTCCTACATGTTTGCTCGTGTACACTTCATTGTAAATATATATGTATGTATGTATAATTCCGTGTGCCTACTATACTAAGCAAATGTTGAAACAAAGGTTTATTAATATGTTTCGTTATGCATTATATTTTAAAGAGAACTCAATTTTTTAACGTTTATCAGTGTTGTATTAAGTATCAATTTGTAATTGATTTTTCCATTGATCGTTCTGACTTTTATTGCTGACAGTAGTTTTCGAAATGCTAAAAGTATTAATGAATCTTTACGAAAAATATTAATGAATCTGTCCCTATTAATATGTCGTTATATTTAAAAATAAACTATAAAAAATCTTACGAAAATGAAATTAAGAAACATTTTAAATTAACTTAAAGCATTAGTATATATGCTATAAATAAAAACATTATACTTTTAAACAATTATATTAATGCTTCTTTGTATTAATTCTAAAATATAATCGTTTGTCGTGGCTTTTATTCCAATTATCATAAGTATCAGTAGTGTGATAAATATAAGTTGTTAATAAAGGTTTACTGGCAACGCAAAATAAAGATCTGTATTTCATCGTTATTAAAAAAATTACAGAGAATTTTCAATTTTGCAAATGTTTATATTGGAGCAGCACTGAATAATATATGCGCTCTAATGTTAACGTGCTCCCCTCGTATCCGTTCACTTTACTGTAATTAGCAAACTTAACTTTAATGTTAGCTCCAGTTGTAACAAAATGTATATTTGCATATTTTATTTTTGCAACAGAAAAATAAGATCAAAATTAAAATACTTGTTATAGAGAAGGAAACAATTTTTGGGTAGCTAAAACTCAGATAACACATTGATCGCGAAAACAGTATTTAAAACAACCGCAACTGATATGTTTAAATCTGAATTTTCACTTGATAACTTCAAAAGTATAATTGAATATTAAAATACGTTCAAATAATGCAAAAGCTTAGAAGCGCTGAATTAAAATGTGCGTAGTTAAGTTTAAGTGTACAATTGAAAATTAAATAGCATTTCGTTGGTAATATAAAGTTGCAATACAATGATAAAATATGAAATTTGGTACAATAAAGAGTTTATGTATTTTAGAAAATAAAATTCAGAATTTAGAAAACATTTCGTACTTATTAAAATAAAGATTAATATAACAAATTAATACAAATCGAAATTATTAGGGTTTTTAAAATAAAAGCTGTTACAGTAAGACCTCGCTTAACGGTACTCTGCTTAACGCTGTTTCAGTATTACGCGTTGTATTTGGATTCTTCGAAATCGCACACGGTAGTAATACTTGTATATGTGTCGTATACGAGGAGCAAAAGGAACTCTCAATAGATTTTGTAAAAAAGAGTTCAGCCACTATAACGGAAATTATGGATCAGTTTGTACAAAATGATTTAAATTTTGATAGAAGTTCAAAAGCAAGACGAAGTGTCATTGATGTGGTGTATTGTTATCAACAACTGCTTGCTGAACGAAATAGGAACAGATAAAGAACTTTAGATGATTTCGACAAAAAAAAAATAATAATAATAAAAAAAACGAAAGATATCAAATGAAGAAGAACTTTCCTCGTCATAAATATGACATTTTACTTGAACTTTTTTAGATCTTCATGAATGTTTTATGAATAAAAATGAATATTAGCAACAAATAAGTCTATAATTGACGCAATAAAAAACTATTTAACAATAAATGTTACAAAATAAAACAAAAAAAGAATCGAGAAGCTTTTTTATCCTTTGTTCTGTTTCACTTATCCCCATTATTTACGTGTAAGATGACCTCGTTTAATGCTGGAACTTACTGGAACGAATCCCCCGTCTTACTGTATTTGTTTTAAAAGATTAAAAACGTATCAGCATTCTTGATAATCGGAAAACATTTTCTAAATAATCTTTATATACATTGTATAATTTTTAAGCTTATACCGTACATTTCTTTTGTTTAGAATTAATAAATTCTAGTAAATTAAATACTAGTTAAGAAAAATAAGTTAATACTTTAATAACTGAATAACGTTCTATGTTACATCAGTGTATATTTTGTGTGTACATTATTTGTTTATATTTAAAATTAAAAAAACGAATAACATACAATGAATGATACGTATTTAGATCAGTGTACCTCGAGCAAGATATAGTTTTCTTTTGGGGCGTGAAGGAATTTCAAGGACGGCAGCAGACTACGAACTTTTTATAACAATGAGTGCTTTACGTTTATTTTTACACCACATGTAACTTTTGATCGCTATTAATAGAAGGGGCTAAGCTTTCAAAGTTCTGCTCTAAGATTCTAATTCTTATTTGTTAGAATACAAAGTACACCAAGTGATCTATTAATTGTTCATTAAATTACAAAGTTCATAAATTCTACAATAAATTACAAATAAATTATCATGAGTGTGCATAGTTTTCAGGTTTTATTTAAATCTGTTATTTAGTAAAATTATTAAGTGCTTTCATTAACAAAAATTGTTGATTCTCTTGTAATCATTCGATTGTTTATACATGAAAACTAAAAATTAAGTTATGTAAAATTATTAGTAGTTTCTGTTAGTTTGTTTAGTTTATTAGTTTAGCAACTCTTGTGTTTAACACAACCTGGTATTAGGATGCCTATTTGAGTTTCTTCTTTAATTTAATTTAATCACTTTTGATTCTTTCACTAATGCCATTTTTACATCGCATTACATCTTGAAATAAACTTCGGTATTTAGCTTTTTTATATTTTATTTAGCTTCATATAAAATACGCCTGTTGAATAAGCAAAGTCTGAATAACTATTTAAGATACGATTTATTACGATATAATTAGTAATTAAGAATGCAATTAAGATATAGGATTACCATGTTTCGTTACCAAAGACAAATACTAAACTTGATTTATTAATTAATAGGAACTAATAACACTTCGGTCAAAATCATTGACAGTTAATTTGTAAAATGCTTCAAAAATAAAGTTCTTGTCACACAACTTGTCATTTAAAAAATATTTATACTTATACAATAATTTTGAATATTATATTAAATTACTTTAAGATAGCACAGTGGATATAGTATTTAAAATAATTAATAGAATTAAATATCAAATTATTTTATAATTATCTGCCTAAGGATATTATATTTTATTTATATTATACAAGTTTTAATGTTAAAAGAGTACAATTAATGTGTAACTGAAACTATTATTTATTATTTTATTATTTGCATACGGAGAAAACAGATATTTACCGGCATATTCGGAGAAACAGATGGTGAGTGGGGATTTGCGAATTTTTTCTTCGAAGAGATCCTTTTTGTTCAAGAACAAGATAATCGAAGTATCGGTAAACCACTTGTTATTGCAAATGGAGTCGAATAGCTTCAAGCTCTCTTGCATTCGATTCTGTAACAAATAATTAATGTATGAACAATATAATAATTAATATTGATGAAAAAGTAAGTAGAGGTAAGTATATAAGATTTCAATTTTCTAACTAGTTTGCATCCCTAATGTTGAATATTTTATAACACATTTATTAATCAGAAATATTAGGTATTTGTAGTAAAACAAATATAATAAAAATCACAATTTTCAAAGGCTGTAATAAAATTACAATTTAAGATGCATTCACAAGTTTAAATTCTTAGCAGACTTCTTTTATGTAGCTGATTTTATTACGTCATATTGCGGTACTTCGAAAATATAATTTTTCTTCGAAATTTCATAACCTAAATCGGCCAAGATCTTAGTATACTTAATTAAAAATTAGTAAAAAGAAACAAAAATGTAATGATACATTAAAAAGCAACGAATTTTTGGTAAAATAAGTTATTATACTCGAAATATCAGAAATTCATACGAAGTTGCTGCTTGTGTGAGTGACGTGTAATGTATTGGCCACACTGCTTACATGTTTCTTGGAATCAAAATATGGATGCATGTGCACACGCTTTTATAAGCATTTAGTTTTCCACAAAATGTGCCAGACATCTTCCAACAATCAAAATTTTAGTTACGAATCCTTTATAACTTGTGACGATATTACATTCTTTATTTTGTTTGTAACAAGTAATGTTTACCAATAGTATTAGTAAATTGTTAGACTTCATATGGTGGATATTTTGAGATTCAGTATTAATTAATTTTGAAAGTGCTAAAAGCATTATGACACTTCTGTAACATACTCACAACGGAAGATCCCCCAACTTGGAAATTTAAAAAATTCTGAAACTGGTAATATGTAGGGTATATATAGACATGTATTACGCAATCTTTTTTTCCGAGCAAACTTAATTTAAGGGTTAGAGATTGACCCCCAAATATCTGGCTATTTTGTATCTTTTTGTTATAGTTTGGAAACTACATAAGATAGGAAAAAGCTTTTCAAACAAAAGTTACTTCTTAAAACTAGATCTATCGTATGATAAATTATTCGTCAATTTGTTTAAACAATTGAATAAGAATTATAAACAAAAATCAGTATCTTGTTTAAACTTTTTATATTTTCACATGGAATCTAAATCAGTAGTTGATATAGTAAAGAACAATATATATAATTTTTATTTTTAGTTCGAATATTGTATTATTGAATTTTATTTGTCGGTAGTCGAATTGCTTCCCAATACGAGAAGTCATCTTCTAATAGGAAGCAATTTGCTTAATTATGAAACTTTTTTAATGCCTTGTAGGTGTCTCACCGTACAAACCTATTTTGTTCACTGCAGGGATAAGGGTACAATGAACTGCTTCTATCCTCATATTATCTAAAGAGCACCTATTATTATCATTGACAGTACTGTTTATGATATCTGAAAAGTGAAACGTTATTGATAGCAACGAGAAAAAGTTTCTCTTTTTTTAAGTCAGTTATATTATGTTATATCAATCTCTTGGGTTATTAGCGGCAACAGAACCAGGGTGATTTATAGATCGCTGTAGAGCATGACTTATATTAAATACTGGAGTAGATTTGATGTTGTTTCACTGTCCTTTAGGTTGTCTTTTAAAGTGATGTTGATGTTGATCTCTTAGCGGCAGGTATACTTTGCATGGCAGTATAAGGTGATCTACTATTAGGATCGACTTGTACCGTTCGCAGAGGGGTTGCTCCTTTGGTAGGTAGGAATCTGTGTGTTGTACTTGTATGTCCAATTATAATTCTTGATATTACTGCTTGATGATATTTTGTTAGAGTAGGTGGTATTGCGTTTTTGTAAAAATCGTTTTTGATCGCTGCTAGTCGTGGTTTTACTATGGTTTTCCACTCCTTGTTCCAGTGATCTTTGATTTTTTGTTTCAGGTGGACAAGAAGAGAATCGAGTGGTAGATTGATGTTGTAGTAGAGGATTTTCGAGTTAGCTGCTTCTTTAGCGGATTTGTCTGCTTTCTCGTTTATTTCTATTTCTGTGTGGGATTGGATCCATATTATTGTAATTATGTTATTAATTTTGGTTGATGTGAAGTAGGTGTTTTGGCATGTGCGGATAGTTATGCTGTTTGTCCATTGATTTGAAATTGAGGCTATGGCATTTGTAGAGTCACTGATCTATGGCAGATCTTTTATTGTGGTGCTTGGTTGTGATTTCGAGAGCATGTTTTAATGCATTAAGTTCAACGGACAGGATGGATGTGTCGTGATGGAGTTTGGCTTTTATGCTTGAGTGCTCGGAGCCGATCGAATAGTCAGTACCAGTTTGGGTTTTTGAACCATCTGTATAGATGTGTGTACGATCTTAGTACTTTTGGGCTAATTCGCAGAATAAGGATTTAAATGTGTCAGCGTTGGTTTGTATTTTGTCGTATTTGAGTAAATGAGCATCTATTGTAACTTTGGGGACAGTTCACGACAGAAAACTGGACATATTTCTTGACGATGTCGAGTTGATTTTGTTGTTGAGGTTTCCTTCGTATTAGAAAACTCTATTGTGAAATAAGAGTGCGATTTTTTTTGCCGAGGGTGTTACAGAGGTGGTTATATTTTGTCAGAAAGTGTTTAAGAACACAGGATTTTGAGGGGTGCTAGGAGATTTAACAGCGAACTTGATGCTTAGGTGCATTTTTCTGATTCTTGAGGGAGCTCTCATTGTTTTACTCAGGATGTCAGTAATTGGACTGGTTTAGAAAGCTCCCACTGCTTTCCTAATTACATTGGTGATGTATGGGGTCGAGTTTCTTGGCTGTTTGGTGGCTTGCAGAGTTATACACAATAGATCTGTAGTCAGTCTTTGTTCTAACTACTGTTCTGTATGTTAGTAATAGGATATTTATATTTGCATCCCAGTTGTTTGCTGCAACTGTTTTAAAGATGTTGAGACGTTGGTAGCATTCCGAAGTTGAAGATGTTGTTTTTGATTCAGTGCTTTTGTAGGATTTTTGGAATTCGCTGTCTCCATATCATATCGTATGCTTTTTCGATATCGAGACATACGGCAGTCAGATGATGTTGGTTGGCAACGGCTTCCTGTATCTCGGTTTCTAGGTTAATTAGATAGTTGTAGGTGGAGTCGAATTGCCGAAAAACCGCTTTGGAATTTGGTAATCAATTAGTCTTTCTCAGGTACCACCAGAAGCAATGATTAACTATCTTTTCCATTAGTTTACATACTGTGTTCGTCAGTGCAATTGGTCTATAGCTATTGAGGTCCATGAGGTAAAACTTATCTAATTTTAGGATAGGAATTATTGTTCCTTCGTTTCATATTTCTGGAAAGACATTGTAGTTACATATGAAGTTGAATATTAAGAGTAGGTAGTTTATGGCATTTTGTAGCAGTTTCATTAAAAGAATGTTTGGAATGCCGTTCAGACCAGGGCTGGTATAACGACATTTAGGTACTTAGGAAGTATATTAGTTCTTGGGTGGAAACAGATTCGTTTGTGGGTCGTAGTCAGTACTCGAGAATAATGATGGGTTAGCTTCGGTTTCTAGTTTGTATTTTTGGAATTCTTTAGAGTGGTTGTTGTTACTAGAGGTTTGCTGGTATATAGATGCAAATACTTCTGATATCATCGCTGAGTTTGTGGTGGGGCTATTGTCTTTTCCTTTTAGGGCCGAGATTGTGTGGTATATTTTCTTTCTTGTAATCGTTCTAATCGTTTTCCAGACATCAGTGTCTGAGGTGAATGAATTAAGGAATGAAACATACCTTAACCATGATTGCTTTTTACTCTCATTAATGGTTTTTCAAGCTATAGCTCTGAGCTTCTTGAAGCTGAAAAGATTTTCTTGAGAGTTGTGATTTTTTTGTATCGATTGAAGTCATGCTTATAGCTTTTGACTGCTTCAGAATATTGTTCATTCCATCATGAGGTGCGTTTAGATTTTGAGTTACTCGTGGTAATTTTGGTTCTGAGATTAGATGATTCAGGAGCTTCTATAATGATGCGTATGAAATTGTCGAGTGCGATGTTTATTGAGGCCGGTTGGATCGGATGTGCTTTGGTGTAATACGAAATGGAATATGATACGGACACTCACGTTAAGTTGTCCAACCAGCTTTTTCGAATTTTTATTTCGAGAGTTTGTAGGAATTCTGACAATAGCTTATATGGTATGTGACCTTGATTGGAAAGTGCTCATTATCGAATTGGCTACTAGCCATACTCCAAGAAATGTGTTGGTCAATTCCCGGGTTGCAGATAGTTAAGTCGATTGCACTAAGGCGGGCGGATGCTATCGTGAAGTGAGTTGATTTGTTGATGTTTAGTAAGTTTAAGTTTATTTCACTTATCAGTTTTGCTATAGTAGCTCCTCTTGTGTTTATTTTATGTGATCCCCAAAATATGTAATGGCTATTGAAGTTTCTCACGACGATAAATGGTTTTGGTAGTTCGGTAAAAATACCTTCGTGCAGGTAGCATGACTCTTGTAGCTACAGCTTCAAGGTTAGATGTAGTCGTAACCTCTTGGCTATGGATGGTGACCTGTGCTAGCGTGATCCTCTGTTATGCGGTTCTTGATGAAGGTTTTGTAGTTTTTGAGTTTGCCTGAGGTTAGCCTTTAAAGTTAATTTCTTGTAAACAAATGATTTCTGGGTGTTCCTTGTCTATTAGTAACTGTAGATATTCTCATTGGATATAAAATCCATTATTAGACGATGTACTATAAAACAGTTGGGGAAAGGGAATCAGTTATTTCCCAATATCTTTAGTATGTAGTTTTCCACGAAGGGCAAATAAATATTTCACCTGGATATATTTTATATCTGATTCTTAATATTAGATGGGAAGCAGCAGTAAGCAGAGCAGGAACGAAGGGAAAAATTATTAAAAATTTCCGAATATGTTTATAATAAGTTTGTCAATACAACTAAAAACCATGCCATTATTGATGACTCGGACCTTCAAAGGTGAACATTAGAGGCTAATTAGAGGCTGAATTAGAAGATTTTAAAGTATCTCAACATTGGATTTTTAACTTCAATAGAATTTATAGAATAGTTTCAAGAAAAGTAAATAAACTTTTGGAACATATGAAACAGATATCACTCAACTGAATTAAATTTCTTCGAATTTTGTTAATAACATAAAATCTCGTATAAGAAACATTGGAACAGAAAATACATTTAATGTTAATGAAAGCGGAGTCAATCTATAATTATATTCCAGATAATGTTAACTTCTGAAAAGCTACTTTCTCCGTTATTTATTGTTTCGAAGGAACAGGCTGATATTTTTGGGCCATTAGTGCAGCAATCTTTGTTTTGACTATGAAATGTTAACCCTTTGGCCTATAACCACGAGTCTGACTCGTGGTAAAGAATTTGTGCCATAAGCGAAAACCACGAGTCTGACTCGTGGTAAAGAATTTGTGTCATAAACAAAAGCCACGAGTCAGACTCGTGGTGTGGAATTTGTGCATAAGATGCCGCGTATTATTATTAGAACAAGCGATTGGAGTTATTCCACGTCGAATATTTTTCCTTTGATTATGATTACACCCTAAACGTCTTAAAATTACTATTTGTACCTAAACATTGTTTATTATTTCACAATTCCTTTCGTTGCACTGAAATATATGTCATGAAAAGTATACATTTTGCGCCAGTTCGGGTACACGGCTGAACAGTTGAATGGCACGACGCGCGACCGACTTTCTTGTTTACTATAGCTCGCGCAATTGGCAGATATCGTGTAGGCCAAGGGCTATATAGCGTTAATATATTTGCCAAATGTGGGACCTCAAAGCACTTGTTAGACTCGTGGACCGGTTATTGTCCATCATTTGCAATATCGAAGAAAACTATAAATATGATAATACAGAAAAATTTTATTCAAAAACTTTCTGATCTTGTAATGTTGTATAATTACAATGTTAATCTACATGAACGAAACAATGTTATTAAATTCAAATCCCTCATACATAATCAACTTTCCTTGTAAAAGTATCACGATGTACTTGCGTATGTATGGTACAAAAGCGGATTGATACGAAACCAAATAAATTTGAAAACTTAACAGATTTTACTTTTTACAAACAACATTTTGTACATTTGCCTAGTTGCTCCGTATGAGGCGACTATGCTATCATACGATGTGCTTGGTGTAACTAATTCCTATGCTTCAAAGATCTTTTTGACAAGTTTCATCATCATAAAGAACAATTCTTAATGTTAATATTCTCGTTTCCTGAATATAGGAAACGTGTCTAAAATCCCTATATTATCTTACATAGTTAGAAAAGCACGATAGTTATATACAGGGTGTTCGGACAGCCCTGGGCTTAAATTGAAAGAGTAACTCCCTGAGACATTCTAAGACGAAAATCAAGAGTAACGATTTTGCGTTTGAGGCTTTGTTTACGAGTTATAACTAGTTAAAAAAATCGGTTAGTCCGGACCGTTCGACGCCTGAGAGCGGGACTCTCTCCACTGTGGACTCAGCGACGTTACCGACCGAGTTGCCTCGGTTACCCGCTCTCAAGCGTCGAACGGTCCGGATTAAACGATATCTTTAACTAGTTATAACTCGTAAACAAAGCCTCAAACGCAAAATCGTTACTCTTGATTTTCGTCTTAGAATGTCTCAAGGAGTTACTCTTTCAATTTAAGCCCAGGGCTGTCCGAACACCCTGTATACTGCTTTCTATTGAATGTTGGAAGAATATGGCTTCTCGTAGCTGTTCGACTACCGACAAATACATACATTTCAGCAATACAATACTTGATTTGAACTAAAAAAAGAGTTATTTATATTGTTCTTAACTATATCAAATATGAATTAAAATTGTACATGAAAAAATAAAAATTTAAACAAGATGTCGAGTTTTGTTTATAATTTTCATTCAATTATTTAAACAAATTGACAAATAATTTAAGAAATAACTTTTGTTTGAAAAACCTTTTCCTACCTTATATAGTTTCCAAGTTATAACAAAAAAATAAAAAATAGCCAAATATTTGGGGACCAATTTCTACTCCTTAAAGTGAATCTGAGCAGCGAAAAAAATTGCGTAATACATATCTATATATACTCTACACATTATCAAAGTTTCAGAATTGTTTGAATGTCCGATTTGGGGATCTTCCCTTGTAAGTTTACATAAACAGATTAAACGTAAACATCATATATACAATTATTCCCACTCATATTCGTATACAATACGGACGTTTAGCATAAATGAAAAAACTTTACTATAGTGTTGATTATTTGATGAAAAGAAATTCAACAAACGTTATTCATAAGAAATATTATTCTTTACATTTACATATATCAAATACCTGTAAAGTGTACGAATACGAGTGGGAGTAACTGTAGGTATATATTTGCATTATATCATGATAATTAAAAGTTATCAGCTGTTTCGTATTTTATATTTTATTACAAATTTTGAATAAAACTATTATATAAAACATTACATTAATTTTATATAAAATGTTTTTCTTATTTAAACCCACAGTATTAATATAGTGTAGTGATTAAAATCTGGGACACCCTGTATAATATGTTATATTATATGTACATGTACATATGTATGTATGTAGAATAAATGCAGAAGAATGAGGGGTTAATTGATAGGGTCCCTCTACACGAAGAACTCGTTAATTTGCAACAATTACGTTCTGTTGTGACTCGGCTGTGTGCATGTGTATAGGTGTACGTTTGAATTGTTATGATTACGCCGGGTTGAGTATGGCGGTATCGCTTGAGTTTGCAAGTAGATTAGAAATCGGTGTCTGTCCATCAAATTGCGGGTAAAGAACTTAGTAACACTTCAATACACTCCCGTGCAGAAGTATTAGGACACCTAGATTTCACATAAAGTGTGATACTTAAAAATCAGGCTATGCAATTGTAAGCAAAATAAGTGAAATCAGAATATCTTCAGCTAAGGTAGTATTTTAGTAATAAGATAGTATTTGGGCAACGAACTGACCTACCCGCAGCAAGGCAAAAAGGCCGGTGTTGTCAAAGACAGGTACCCTTTGATCGCATTATAAACTTCTGGCTATAAAAACGGCCAGAAAACAGTCTGTAACGGTCAATCAATAAAGCATTGTCGAGAAGTTACCGAGGTGTCTGAATTTTTGTTCACTAACCGTCCGTTCATCCTTTTTTTACATAATCTGTATAACCGATTTTATGGCTTTATGTTATCAAATCAATGATAAAGTAATGATGAAAATTATTGAGTTGGAAACACACCTTAAGGTTGACGTATGCTGGACTATCCAAATAATCGGTTATAGGAGGACGCTCACTATTTCTTTCTTGAGAGTGTATATGTCGAATATATAACTCACGGCTGTCAAGACTAAAGACGTACAGGGTGTATAAAAATGTTGTGCCTTGATTATCAGGGTAGGATTCTACACTTCTGAATCGGTAGAGATTGGTTAAAAAAATATGTCGCAAAATTGACTTTGGTCATTTTTTTCAAGGTAACATTTTTTTTATTCCTTTATTTTGTTCTACTCAGCACAGGGAACAGAAGTTTCAAAGAAACTATATGTTTATAAGCAACCCTTATGCCTGATATTGATGTTTGAATTGCTATCATCTGTGGGATAGATTTTCTGCGTGGGTTACATACATAGACAGAACAGGAATGTCATCATATTTCTTATTAATAATTTTTATTTATTTTTATCAAATATCAAATATTACATAACGTAGGAATGCGATCGAGTGGATGCGAGTTTAGGAAAATCTGAAGAATGCTTGAGACGAGCGATAGTCGTGTGAACGTAGAATGGACTCGAGTGTTTTTAAGGCTCGAAAGGTGAGCACTTGTGAAAACTGAGCGACTGAGGATTTTGGGTGAACGTGACTTTTACAATAAAAGAACCACAACATCTAACAAATTTACCAGCTGTGAACAGTAAATGTATTTATTTGCTATTTGTTAATTTGCTTGTTTATAGTATTCGACTTGTTAAAAATGCATTATGTTATGAATACAAAAATTGTAGAGATACATTTAAAAAATTTAATTTGACCTCCAAATTTCCCTGGCTATTAAATTTACATATCTGTATAACATATAATGTTCTTCGTATCAAACAATTTTCGCAAAAACATTTTTCGAATACTTTCAACTCTTTACAAATTGTTTCAACGTTTTCTACATATTTTATAATCGATAATATTCATTGGAATATGGAACACGTGAGTCCAAAGTGACAAATTAAATAAATAATTTTTAATAAGATTTCATAATTTCCTGATGAGTTTGGATAGGTGCCCCAACAATTTTAAATGAAGGTTGAATTTGAATTCAAATGCATTTGTTCATAATGTTACTATTGAATTGAGCTGAAATTTTATGCCAACTTTTTATAGATTAAAAGTAAAATTCTGAATAAAATTGAGTAAAATAAAAAACATGAAATTTAAAAAGTATCTCAAACAGAATGAGTAATTGTTAAAAGAAAAGTGAAAAAAAATAATATACATCTCATATTGGGTTATCCAGAAAATTCGTGTCGATTTTTGATAGGTGGCGTAAGGACAGATCTGAATATACCAGAACGATTGAAAACAAATCATACGCATACGTATAGTAAAAGATGGTATTTCAGGTATATTTGGAAAAAAATTGATACGATGTATTAATTTTTGTCAGTTTTATACGTCTTTGAATATAGTAGAAAACAAAGTGTACTTTAGGCATTTAATGCTTTTCTTTTACCGGAAAGGCAAAAATGCCACAAAACAGCAAACAAGATATGCGCTGTTGAAGGTGCTGTAGCTAAAAGAACTAGCAGAGCCTAGGTTTACCTAAGTAGACCCTCCACTACAGATGAAGATCAGATTAAAACACTGATTGAGAATAACCCACGCTATACGACACGTAAATTAGCAGAAATGTTAAATATGTTAAAATCCACCATCCACGAGTATGTGTGAAGCTTGGCTACATAAACCGTTTTGATGTATGGGTTCTCCGCAATTTAACGGAGAAAAATCTGATTTGATCGCATTTCTGTTTGCGACTCGTTTTATAACGAAGATATACTATTTTTGAAGCAAGTAGTGACGGGAGATGAAAAAATGGATCATTTAAAATAATGCTGAGCGAAAAAGATCTTCGAGAAAGCAGAATAAACCACCTTTAGTCATCCCAAAAGCCGGTCTTCATCCAGAGAAAGTCATACTCTGTGTCTGGTGGGATTGGAAAGGGATCTTGTATTACGAGCTTTTACCAAACAAAGAAACGATAAATTCAGAAATGTATTGTTTCTAATTACAAGAATTAAAGACAGCAATTGTACGCACTTGTCCGAGTCGACTGATTCCGGATTTGACGGATTGCGTATCGCCTGCCAATTTCTTTTTGGGCGACTAATTCAAAGGAACGTCCTAATGATGACGTCCACTATACGATTATAAGAAGTGACGTTGTTTGAAATGATGCGCGTTACGAATTATACGCGGTACGAATAAAGCGCGTTGTACTGGTTCCGAATGAATGAACTTGAATGTTGTAGAACGCTTGTGAATTGCGAATAACGAATGACGAATAATACTTGTAATCACGTTTGTGCAATTGTGAATAACGACTAACGAATTATACTTGTAAGGCACGTTTGTGAAAGAATACTGTGAATGAAGTTCCGAATGTTTGAACTTGAATGATACGTATACCGTTGTGAATGTGGTAGCACACTTGTGAATGAAGCACGGCGCCGAAGTGACTCGGTTTTATATGGAAGAGTTCGACTGGTCACTCCTCCGTACCTCAAGACGATACATCGATTGGGTTAAAGCAAAAAAATTAAGACTTCAATCAGCGTACGCTCTGGGTGCCGCCGATCCCCGTTCTTGTGCCCTTAGCACGCACTTATAGAACGAGGATGGGGTGCATTACTCGGAACGGGAAAGTTTCTCGATTTTAAGCAACGAAGGGGAAATTTCTTCCGGGTCCGTGTACTTCTTGAATGTGAGTTCCGACTGAGCATCGGGCCTTTTGGAAGTTCGTTATTTATGACACCCACTTGACTATTGAGCTAAAATTAAAACTATTAACCCTTTCGCTACCAGGGCCTCAGGAGACAAATCGCCACCATAGCCCAGACGTTTTATTATTTAAATATCATATCAATTGTCATTAATTTTTGTGGGATGTATTTATAAAGTTCTAACTAAGTGAAATTAGCAATTTTACACTCCGACCCACAGAAGTGACACTGGGCTATAGATAGATAATTCCTTTGGTAGCCCAGCATCACATATATGTGACATTTTTGATTAAAAGAAAATGATTTAAATTTGAAAGGAAAAGCAATATAAAACTACTTCTCAAAGTGAAATATATGTTATTTATCAGTTAATATGCTTGCGGCACCACTTAGTGCAACCAATTAAGAAATATTGATAAAGAACACGTCAGACATATTTGTGACGTCCAGATCTTTGTAAAAAAAAGTAATTATCGCCAGACCAATAACATCCTGTATCTATTTTATTGTTTTATAACATAATCTGGTACAAACTATTGTCATAAACTGGCAATGAACGCCCGTCACATATTTCTGACGCCGGGCTCAGGTAAAAAAATCGGGTCGTCACATATATGTGACGCTGGTAGCGAAAGAGTTAAAGAAACACAGTTGATGCGAAAATTAAGACTATTGTCCTTTACAGACGTCAAGAGGGTTGTTAAAAAAAAGTTAAAATTTCTTAATCTTCAAAAATAGCATGTCATAAATATGCCAAGGAAAACTTTCCGCTTTTTCTCCTTCGTCGCATCGGACGGAATATTAGCTGTTCCCAAACAGTGATAATAATTCTCCGTTACCACTTGTATTCGTTGGAGATATATCTTTTAGGTTAAATGAAAATTTTCTACGGCTATATCTTAGAAGAGACTTTAATGATAACCAACGAACTTTTAACCATCGTTTAACAAGAGCAAAAGGATTTGTAGAATGCACATTTAGAATACGATTAAACAATTGAGGAATATTTTAAACAGGTTTACTTGTTAACGAAAATTCCTATAAAGATATTAGGAAAGCGACTTGTGTATTACATAACTTTGCGAGAAGAAGAGATAGTTTTGAATTCAATGATACTCTAGTATATCATGTCAAAAAAATACACTAGCTGTAGAAACCGGTGGACCATCGATCAGAATTTTAGTTTGCCCTATTTTGTTAGTAACGAAGGAGAGTTACCATCGCAATGTGGCAATAGAAACATATTTTAATATCGTATGCCATATACAATAATAAAGGAGCAATGTATACCTAATTTGTTTCGTTCTTCTGTATTTAATTCCTTCCAATTTCGATACGTTACCGTTCTAATTTTGTCCCATATTTTATTTTTCATGTCTGTGTTTGAATATTCTTTGTATTTCACATGTAATATAAAGTAAGTGGTTTTTTGACCTCAAGAATAAATTTTTCAGTGTCAAACATTTTATTTTGCAGCGTTTTGTACTCGACCCGTAAACTCATGCCATCACAGTACGTAATGGTGCAGTCGAACAGAGATTAAATCTAGAACTACCAGTAATTGAAGTATGTCTTTATTTGCATGAAAGAAATAAAATTGAAAATTTTTATGAAAAAATCTTTATCCATATCTTCTATAGCTATTCTGAAAAATTACGAATCGGTCATTTTTAACCACTTTGATAGTTCTAGTATTACACAATGCTGTTGTGTGATTCTCAGGGTGTTTCCTAATTGTGATTCCCCGTGTGTGACACGCAATAGTTGGTGTTTCACGAGTGTGTCAGAACGTGTTCCATTTTTGCATAGTCAATTATATTAAAATATATAGTTTCTATTTCGGCGAGAAAAACACGGCTTTCAACACGTTGCGAAAAAATGTCAGTGTAGTTTCTGCTTAATACTATATAGTGCGATGCAGAGGCAATTTAAAACCATAGTCCAGTTAATATTTACTTTTAAAAAGTTTAGACATACAAAGTTACTTTAATTTCGTAACGGGTGCGAGTGATTTGATAACTCTCTAATTTACTACGGATGATGCTATATATACATTTTTACGAAGGTCGAGTAGTCGTAAAATAATCGGTTAGTTTATGTGCTGAATCAAGTGTAAAAATTCAAAAAATATGTGTAAGTTGGAGTTTTTGATGGGAGAGTTTTACGACCATACAAAGCTAATTTTTTGAATTGCATTTCACAAGAGTTCACATTTTACCGAAAGCAGCCTAAAACGCTGCTGTTTATCATTTTATGTGCATATCACTGTAATATTCAAACGGTATGCCACTATAGGTACATTAGGATACTGCGAGTACATAGTAATGGCAATCAAAGCACTCCGAATCGCTGAATACGACAAAACATTCGAACTGCATCGAATTTGATTCAAACCTGACAAAGTCTTAAAAGTCTTGACTCTTGATTCGCTTCGAGTCATATAACCCTTGGTTCGTATCAAAGTTCTGATCGGCTGCGCCAAACTACAATGTTTACATTTTCTTGGTAATTATTTACATTAGTTCGTACTTCACCGATTTCAATGATTTTGAAATACGGTGTAGAAATTAACACTTTGAGCAAATTATTTTGTCTGTGCATATAACCGCTACTCGGATTTTCGCAAAAAACTATTGCTACTACTACAATTGATGTCGCCTTAGTTAGTGGATCATCGATTGTCTGCAATTTTTACAAATCCACTGAGGCGGTCAGCACAGACGCGTAAAACGGGTGTACATAAAATTCGATTTAAGTAGCCCAAGCGCCTCATAGCAGCCGCAATAAAAAAACTAATTCGAATATTACTCAAACATAAGTATTGTACCTAGCAACTAATTTAACAATTTGACTGCCACGTTAGTCATATATGACCGGCCATGGTTTCTCCTGTGACGCCACGGTGGTCATTGGTGACCGGAGCGCTTCAACTACTTACAATTTTAAGAGTTGAATAAAAATTGACAATTAGTGCATTTTTAACATTACCGCTAATTAGAAGATACTTTGAAGTAAAAAGTGCCCCGTTGAATGATTAACAATTTTTATTAGAACATCGAAAATAAAAGATTAATTTCTCTGAAATATTGCATCTAGCGGTGTACTCCTGTGGCGTCCTGAGCGAGACATGTGATTTCGGCGTGGCAGTCAAAGGATTAATGGATAGATTCGAATTAGGTTTGGATTAGTTGTCTTATTCCTACCGCCGTGATGCGGCAAACCGTTCCATTCATCTTCTGTTTTTTACATTGTATATTATTCGTTATTAGCTGCTGTGGTGTTGTTTATAGAAATAAGAGATAAAGGACGATCGTGGGTGATACACATGAAAGCGTACATCATATACAGTAGGCGTAGAAAGTATTCGTACAGTGGTACAACCTTAACTAAACCTTTTTAAAAGTTCAGGTTACCTTACAATTTTGAGTCATGGAAATAAAATGACAAACACTTGCCAATAGTAGGATCATTTGTGTAATGAAATGGACTGTATAATTAATAAAAAAAACAAATTAAGTACTACAGGAAAATGTGGAAATTCTTCATTTGGGCAATTTTCAACGACGTTAATTACTGATAATAAATAAACTTGAACGTACAAAATTGTTTAAAACATATTGTTCAACAAAAGGAGTATACAACCAAATGCTTAGCTTTTATAAAAAATTATTATTTTCGCTTTATAAATAACATTTATGAAGTGTGCGAATACCTTTTATGCATGAAACTTCGTGCTCGATCGCATTTTTTCTAATTTTTAAATAACAATTTATGAAAAACACGTAGTCTTTTTTAGTTTTGCTATCCGTATACTGTACTTTTATATACTACAACACGTTTTTGTTGATTAATGTATGTTTTTGCTACATATAAATGATAGAAGTCAAAGTTGTACCATTGTACGAATACTTTCTGCGACAGTGGAGTAGATAGAATTTAATGTATCTACATTATATGCGCAAGAAAAAATTGGTCAAATGCTGATTTCTGTTCAATAACATATTGAATATGTTATTCATATATTATTATATCAATAATATATTCAAAAATTATCAAAATAATTACCATCTTCTTTTCTTCGTTCAACGTCGTCGCTGTTTTGTTGCCACCTTTTTCTGTTTCTAGCTCCACTCACGAGCAATTATATTATCGACCAAAAGTTTGGAATCACTTGCAGATTTCTATCAAAATCGAATATTATACATTCTGCATTAATACACTGCTAATATACTGCGTATTAACAAGAATGTACAAATTTGAAGATATTTTAGTATTTTCTTGTATTGAAAGTGCTCTTATATATATTATAATCCCAAATTAAAGTAACGCTAAACGTGAACCTTCTTACCAAGTAAAATGGCAATCTGTTTTTGCGTTATGTAGGGCTACCTGATTCTTTTGTTTATCCAGTGAGAGTTTAGTACTACAATATTAGACGCCAATCGGTTGATGTTGACACTGAAAAATGGAATAAAAGCCACATTTGCCATATAATGTTACCACTCTTGTTCACGAAGGCATTCAACCGATATCAGCAGTGAAAATTGTACTAAAAATATTTAGAAATGGCAAGAACGATACAGATTGGTGTTAAATCCAGAAGTGCTATTTCACTTTTAGAAAAGAAGATTGTTCTTTGCGAAGTATTGCAACAAATTGAAGATATCACACAAGGGAGTTCAAAGTATGGTTAAACGCTTCATAAATTCATGCAGATCTTAATCATAGCAGATCGACACCAGTGTCTCTGATTACAGTGAAAATACGACTAAGAGCTGGAAATTTAAACGGTCGCATAGCTGTCAGGAAACCATTGCGTTCATAAAAAAAATCGTAAAATGTGATTGGATAAGGCAAAAAGTCACAAAAATTGGAGGTTTCAGGATTGGAGCAGAATCCTTTGGACTGACAAATACAAATTTAAAGTACAGTGGATAACGAAAGTAAGTAAACACCACGCTACATAACAGCAAAGTACATTTTATTCAAATGTATATACAACGCCATCTCCAAAAAAAACAAAACACACATGATTCAGGAACCCTATCAACATATTGCAACAATTAGTGCACGTGTGACAGACAATTGAGTGTATCTGTTTAATTTATTCATTATTGACAATTTTTAGAGGTTACAAAAGTAAGTGAACACTTTCATTTTTCTCTAATATTTTTCATTTATGACACATAAATTGTAAAATGTTTGATGTAAATATAGTCTTTAAATGGTTTTTACTATTCTGGAAAGACGTTATATTAATTTTCTTTCATAAATTTAAATTTCAAAAATGTTATGTACTATATTTTGTCTTTTTAAGATTATTATTTAAACACGACGAAAGTAAAGTATTTAATGAATGACAACAAAGAATCGCGATTAAAGTGAAAAAAGAGGGAAAGTCATATCGGCAAATTGCTAAATTTTTTGACAAATCAGTCGCAGCTATCTTTAAAATTGTTACGGCTTTTGAGAAAGGCGGAAGAGTATCGATTGCAACAAAATCAGGAAGACCTAAGGTGTTTTTGGGTTACCAATATGTGGGCAATTCTTAAATTAAAGATACTAGAAAGCAGGCCAACAAATATTAATGATTTAAACAATTTAGTCGAAAAACAGTGGCAATCATTCTCAGTCGATGAATGTAGAAAGTATACACTCTCCTTGCCTGAGCGTTGGGCGAAAATGTCACATCGAAATGGCCATCATTGTGGATACTAAATAATTATAAATAGCAATGTTCACTTTCTTTTGTAACCTAAGTTTCTAGAGTAACTTTCGTGTTCCTTTTTTTTCTTAATATATCACTAAGTAATAAAAACTTGATTGTTTATTTTACCTTAGAATACCCTATTCTGTAACTAGATGTATATTATTTCGCGTAAAGTTAAACTTTTATTTCATAAACATTAAAAGTTCATACGAAAATTGGGTGTTTACTTACTTTTGTTACCCACTGTAATTTGCTCTCACGGAAGAACCTTTGTCCGTCGAAGTTTCAGACAAAAAATGTTGACAAAATGTATTGTATCAACTGTGAAACAGGAGGTAAAGTTATGGTGTATTTATCAATCGTTGGAGGAGGAGAACTGATAAAAGTAGAGAATGCAATGAGAAAGGAGAACTATAAGCAGATATTTGAGCAACACGCCATACCATCAAGTTGTTATTTAATAGGTAGACATTTTATTATACGACAGTATAACAACTCTAAGCATTGATCTAAATTATGTAATGGGTACTTGTAGTAAACAGAAGCGCAGGGAATTGAAGCATACGAAATGGCTATCATAGTTGTCAGCTTTGAATTCAGTTAAGTTTTTATGGAAAGAGTTAGATAGGAATATCCGACTATACTGCCTAATATCGAAGGAACACTTTTGGCATGGAAGAATATAGGATTAGAAACTGTTAGAAATATACATTGTATATTGCTGTGATCGGTTTATGTTTGAATGCGCCCGTCTCCCCACCAGGCTCGCAGCGGTGGAATCGCGCCAGGTCGTATTCTTTTGTTTTAATCGTTTTATAAATTGGCAGTTGTTCTCAACATGATGGTTATCTACGTACGTTATTTTGTATAATAATAACTAATATAATATACTCTATAATCCCTCTCCGTCTTCTTCTTCTTTTTTTCACAGAAACAATTAAAAAATTGATTGCCAGGATGCCTAGAATATGCCAGGCTGTCGTTAGAAGCAAAAGCGGCTTTTTCGATGAAAAGGCGATTTAAAAAAGGTATCTATTTCTTTATGAAAGGAAACGAAAGAAAATGTTCTCAATACCTATAAAAATGTGTAACTTCTTTAATATATTCTGTTTTCCTTAAAACTCGTGATGATTCCAACTTCTGACCGATAGTGTAAATTTCGAAGTAAATCAAGACTTCCAACTTACCAAAACTGAGCAAAACTTTAAAAATTTGACTCATTGTCAGATTTGATGCAATTTATATTTTTTTAGTTTTGAAAAAATTTGAAACACTTCCAAAGTAAAATTCGAACTTCCATCATTAACTGCAAGTTTAAAATTACAGATTAAAATCACAAACAAAATTTTTCTTGCATGATATTAAATGCATAATGAAAAAAATAGTTATTTCATTGCCAATTTAAAGTAAAAACGATATAAAATTACTACTTTTTTGTCAACTCAAGCATTTGTACTTCTCTTGTTAAAAACTGACAAAATATATATACGGTACATCTTTTGATGCATTATAGAAATTTAGTGATTAATTTATGTGTATCGCGAAATAAAAAAGGTTAAAAATTATTGGTTTATCGTACAAGAGAACCAAATTTCCTGTTGTGATATACTGCATTTCTTATTATCAAAAAATTCTTAGAATAAATTGTATTCCAAATATAAAGAGATGCTGAAACATTAGGGACTAATTTTATGTATGTCAAATATACTATATGTATGTTTGACGATCGCTTGTTTCAGCAACAATCTACAAATAGTCGCATACGTCAAGACGCACTAATAGGAAAGTTTATCAGAACTGAAGTTCGATTATGCTCTGATTATGAACTTTCATATTCACCGTTTTATAAGTATATATTAGGTTCATGATGACATAGTGAAAACTAAATTTAATTCATTAAAATAAGCTCAGGCAAATACACATAATTTTTTTCTGTAACAAATTTTAATTGAGTTTAGTTTATCGTTATACAAATTTATTACTGGATACAATGAATTCTTAAAATATATTTTTTATTCTTGTTTTATTATTATAAGTATATATTGTTTATTAAGAATGCTTTACTATAGTTATAATTGTTGATTACTACCAAATTGTTAAACAAAATTATCCGAATATTGTTATTTACTTTTCATTTAATTCACGTAAATAGTTTTGGCTTAATTTTAAGACAGTAAGTTGTAAGCTTTTCTTTAATTTTGTAATAGTTAATACCGACGATCCTAATTTATAAAATATAAAAATGAATTTGAGTCTCTTATTTCATATTCAACGACCAAATATATCCTAAGATTCTATATTTTCAACGGTAAGGCAGCCTTGATTTCATTACTAAATAAGTCCTGCTTGCGAGTGGCATGAGTTGGTTTTCTGTGTGCAAGAGGGGGCGGGGAGGGGGCGGGGAGGAGGGGAATAGGGCAGATCGCTAGACTAAACAACTGTACATTTTGGTTTCATGGAAAATACATACGTATCTACCTAGCAACATTTAAATATGTATATTTTCGTAATAGAAAGGAAAAGCACGTTTGATACAACGGCTGGATGTTTTCGGTTTTCGAGTATGAAAAAATTTTGTGAGAACTTTTCCGGATCGGGTTTTATTCTATGATCTTAACGTAAATTTACATTTACGAAATAACATTATCAAACTGCAATTTCTTACATACAATCAGTTATCTTCTCCGAGATTCCGGAAATTACGCTTGGTACAAAACTGGATACCTTGCATGAAGTTCGGAGCAATTAGAAAATTCAGTAGATTTCTGTTGCAAATTTATTGAAATAGTACATACTCTGACACGTTGCGATCTGTGTAATAAGCCTGCTATTATAAGATGTGCTTGATGTAAAAAGTATCTACCTTCAGAACATTTTTTTGACGAACATCACCTTTGTGAAATCTATGTCGGGTGAAATACATGTATACTTGCATTCAAAGTAGAATAAAATGTTAAATAAGTATGAAATCAATGTTTATACATGTATATATGAAACATAGCGCAATGTATGTGATATGCCATCAATCTTCATATAATATTTTATATTTTGCTGTTTTTATGTTATCACATTCGTAATCGTCATATATTATGACCTTTAACGAGAAAAAGAAATCCGAGTATGTAACTTACTGTGAGTTGTTAGGCCGAAATCGTGCGCGCGGTGTACGTTACGTCGTATATTTAGATAAGTTGGTGTTGCATAGTAAAAATAATATACATGATTGAATTCAGAATAAAATACGTAATATTTTTAGTGATTATGAAAATGTAAAAATTGTTTAAAATAACGGAAGAAAAATTTTTTTTTAACAAGGAAGACATTTCAAAAAATTTTCTCGGAGTAAAGTTATAGCGCTCATTATACCATTAAACTTTTATCTAAAACGTTTTTCTCTGTCTCTTATACTTTAACAGATATACGCGAAAAAGTGGAAGTGTTGATTTGATTTTAAGGTTAGTTTTCACACCCTTAAAGAGCGATTGGGCCGAAATGAAGCATACCGTTATTCTTGTCTTGGATCACTCTATAATCCCACAAAGTTTCATTCAAATCCGTGAATGACAGTTCGCGGTGTTCCCTTGTTAGGGAAATTAAACAAACAACATATTCCAACAACACGCAAACAACCACAAGTACGCCACACAAAAACATAACCAAAACAGAAAACCAAGAAGAAAACAAAAATCGTAACACCACTATTACCACGACACATTGTAAGACACAAAAATCTTTCGATCCCCCACCAATCATAAAAGACCGCTTTCAACCTCAGATGAAAGTCAATCAGACAACGAATTCAATCCAAAACCGACATCTAGCAACAAAAACCCAAATTTTAACAATAATTTGACAACTGCCAACACAAAAAAGAAACCTAAACGCAGCCAATCGCTAGCTAGAATTATAGAACAAATAGATGATTTGCTTAAACCAGATAAACAAATTCCTAGAAGACCCCACTAATAACCCCGTCCTCAACTATACCCAACTGAAAAGTTTTCTAGAGAACGCCATCGGCAATGAAAACCCAACCGACATTACAAAAAACTATAGTTCTGACACGAATGCCGTAATCCATATACTTAAACTAATCCACCCTTCCCTACAAGACTTGAGTATAGAAAACTGGATGCACCGCCTTATCAAAAAAATAGAAACAGACCACACCACAAATATATCCTTACAATCCATTTTTCTGCAAAAATCAGAACCTACACCACCCTTAATTTATAACCACGCAAAAAGCACAAAAAAAAGAAAAAAAGAAAGAAATGCATACACATAATCCACCACTCAAAATAATTCAATGGAACCTTAACGGCTCCTACAGACTACTCCAACATCTACAACTACTAGTTGACGATTTACAGCCCCGGCTAATCTATCTACAGGAAACGAATTTCAAATACCAGAATACTAGCAAGATCAAAAACTACAAAACGTTTAACAAAAATCGCCAGTCCACCTATACAAGCGGAGGAGTAGCCACCCTTATTAACAATACTATTCATAGTGAAGAAATAAAGGTCTCATCCAACTTCGAAGTCCTCGTTAACAAAATAACATGTCCCACAAGTTTATATATATGTAACCCTTACGTACCAAATAGCCAACAGCTAGACGAATCCGAACTAACCCAACTAATCAATCAACTACCAAAACCGTATACCATCCTCGGAGACCTAAACAGCCATAATACCCTTTGGGGATCATATAAAACTTAAAAAAGAGGAATTACCAGAGAAAAAATAATTAACACAACTAATCTTGTACTACTAAACTCAACCGCACCTACGCATTTCTGCCCAGCATCTCACCGTTTCAGTGCGATAGACCTATCTCTCTGTAGTCCATCTATTACCCAAAACATCACCTGGAACACAGTCGACGACCTATACAACAGCGACCACTTCCCAATAAAGGTGACATATAATCTAAACCAAAGTCCCAAATGCTATAAACCATCAAAATGGAAACCTAATAACCCAACTGGTAACTGTTCCGGAAGTCAATAATCAACTTATCCTCTCAATTTGTAGAACCAAATCCAGCAAATCCAGACAATCCTAACAGCATAAATGTAGCTTTGGAACGATTATCAGAAGTTATAACAAATGCGGCCAACATAGCTATACTGAGAACAATAACCCTAAATCCAAACACACCCTGTGGTGAAACGAACAATGCTTACAAACTATAAAATACTATAAACACGCGTTCAACGGATATAAAAAACTTAAAACTACAGAAAACCCCGTTAACTTTAAGAAACTCAAAGCGATAGCCCGCAAAACCTTAAAAAATAGCAAAAGACAGGCATGGATGGACTATGTACCATCCTTGAATTCAGCTACATCACCCTCCACAATCTGGAGAAAGATAAAAACAATCAAAAGATCTATCACTCGATTCGTGATACCTGCCCTAATCAAAGAAGACAAAATTAGAAGACACAAGACCTAATCTTAATCGCAATAAATGACGTATTGAATTGCATTTCCAACCCAGTCATGGGATTATTATTCGCCGATGACCTTACCCTTGTATTGAAAGGTAAAAATCCCCATACCACCCAGACTTTACTCCAAGAAACTCTAAACAAGTTACAGAAATGGGCACAGATATCAGGCTTCAAATTTTCCAGTATCAAAACAGAAATAATAACTTTTTGCAGAAAACTACCATTCGCAAACATAAAACTAACTCTCAACAACCAGTCGTTAAAACAAACAACTACTATTAAGCTACTAGGAATCACCTTCGACTCACAACTAACATGGAAACCCCATATCGCAAAAACTCAAAACTGACAGCAACCAACGACTCAATATCCTGAAGCTAATAGCAGCAAATAATTGGGGAACAGACATAAATGTACTGCTATCAATATATAAAGTAATAGTGAGATCCAAATTAGATTACGATTCGATCGTCTACAACTCGCAACAGTGCATTTAGAATAGTAGTCGGTGCCTTTCATTCCAACCCAATCAACGGCATCTCAAGCGAAATACCAGAATCACCGTTACAGATCAGGAAAAAATTCCTAAGCATTAAATTTACAACCAAAGTCTCCTCCACTCCTCAAAACCCCGTATATCAAAACACGTTTAAACAGAACAATTTCACCCTTCCGCAACAAATAAAGAAACCCCCTCCCATTCTACCACAAGATAAAGAACTACCTAGATGATCTACAGATGGAAATTCAACCTACAACGAAAAGACCTCCTTGGACTATTACAACAATAGAAAGCAACACCAGATTACTTAATCATAGTCAAAGAAAGAGTAGCCCATCTATTTTAAAGTCATTATTCCTTGAGTTAGAAGGAACATATCCAAATCATACACATATATATATATATATATACATACGGATCCCATACCAGAAACGGCTCCAATTATGTAGTCGTTGGTAATAGAACAAACGAATCAGTAAAACTCCACCCCAAAACACTCATCCTGGACTGCGAACTCAATGATTACGACTCATTTATTTATTTCCTTCAGTCCAAGGCTCATATGATAAGAATTGAGAGAATTCAGTACGCTGCCTTGCGTACTGTTTTTGAATACAGAAATAGTACACCCACCAATGTAGTGATAGGTGAGACCAAGCGTTGTCTCCTTTAATATAGAGTTAAATTTTTGTACAACTTTCTTTGCAAAAATTTTTCAAACAGAGGAACCACACTTCACAAACTAATCGATAAGCTTTCAGGATCCTCAGGTTGGAAAAATTTAATTCATAAATCTCGTACTATGCTCCTTCAATAAACCAATGATTTTTAACACGAATGAGCCCATCTCAGAACGGAAAATAACTTTATTCCCTAGTTGATTAATTACAGTACTCTTTTCTGTCCAAACAATGTTAATACTGACTTGGGTCTTCTTCTCAAGAACGCGTAAGATCTTAACACCTCGTTCTTAAATCAATTTCAGAATAGATTCACAAATAGTATATCCTTCTTCACAAATGAAAGTGAGAATGAAGAGACCGATTCGGTCAGGGCGGCCTGCTTTTCACCTGGATTTGAATCTGTCAACCTCACTAGGACTGCACAAGTACATGTCTACCTTTACAGCAAAATGCTTAGCAATCAAAAGGGCCATTGAACTGGCTTTGGGATACGATCAAGATAAAGTTTATATTTACATGGATTCCTTGAGTGCTGTACTTGCTCTGAGGAGGTATTCTAATAGTATTAAAACTAATCCACTCCTGTTAGATATACGGAGGCTCGTGTTCTCTAGTCTTGAAAACGTAAGCAGTTCATCTGTTCTTCTGAATATCAGTCCATATCGGTATAACTTTTAATGAACGAGCAGATTCCCTCGCCAAAGCATCTCACCTTAACCAATCTCCCGACATTCCTATCCTTTTCTCTCATGTCACTTACAGTTTTAAGAAACATGCCAAGATAAAGACGGAACAGCAAATATTAAATAAGGGTAAATACAAGGGTTCTAATTTTTTTGAAAAATTTTGTTCCTTAGGTCCTAAACCATGGTTCGCTTATGTAAATCTCCCTAGAGAATTTATTTGCTGGGTAAACAGACTTCGATTGGGCCACTGCCACACAGCTGCCCCACACTCCCTTTTAAAGTTAACCTGATTGCTGACACAAAGTGTCAGTGTGGCTGTACAGTACAGGATCTTAACCATCTAATATGGCAATGTCCACTTTACGATACTAATAGAATCGGATAAATCAGCAAACTTTGCCATAAAGGATACTTTTCTCTGTACTAAGTAGACGCCTTTTTAAGCAGTCCAACTATTTGCTCTTTTATTATCATACATCAGTTCCTTAAAAATTATAAATTGAAACTACAAAATCTTAAACCAACGTTTAAGCATGGTGGTGATACCATTATGGTTTGGGGATGTGTAGCAGCATCGGGAGTAGGAAATTTACATCATACAAGGTAATATGGACAAATGGCAATATTTAAACATTTTAAAAGATAATTTGAGAGTAATATTATAAATAAACTAAAGTAATTGAAACACCAGCACAATCACCAGATTTAAATGTAATTGAAAATGTATGGCATGAATTGGAGGTGCGAATTAGAAAACATCACATTTCGAATAAAGAAGAACTAAAAAAAGCATTATTTGAGGAGTGGGCGAAAATACCTCGAGAATTTACAGAAAAGTTAGTAAGATCAATGAACAACAGACTGAAAGCTGTAGAACAGAGCAGAGGAAATCCCACAAAGTACTAAACTTCTGTTTTACATGGATTATTATTTGTTTTTTCCCAATATAACTAAATGGACGATTTATATTGTGAGCTAACATTCATGTATATATTCAAAGTAATGATAGTTTTGTTTACTTTTTTATAAAAATGTGCATCTTTTTTTATTTTATGCTATGTAACAAAGAATATAAATCATAACATATTAAATTTAACCGTGTTTTATACATGTAGTAATGTATGTAGTAATTTAAAAAAAAATAAATGGTTGACGAGCGGTGGACGATTTTCAGTGTGACCGACTGTATATGTTGCGTCCTACGGAACAATAGCGAGAAGTGTTTCTTTGGCATTTATGACACGAGCATACCGGTACTGCTATTTTTGAGGATTAATCCCTTGCACTACGCAAAACCTCGGGAAAAGTCAGGCCAAACGCGGCTACCATGATTGTTGCGGTGAAGGACGAGCGGTGGAGCGCGCGTGCCGAAACTTGAGACCTATCTTATGACCGAGCGCAAGGTAGTTGTGCCCGTATTTACCACACACGATGGAACTCTTGTGAAATTCAAATGAATTTGAATCAAAAACTTAAAAAAAAATACCTTAATTATCACATAAGATTAAAACAAATTCTGAATATAATTAATTAATAACGAAATAAAAATATGTAAAAGCAAATCCACGGTAGTAGTATTTAAATTCAAATAAGTTTTCTGATTATCTCACTAACATCAAACCTAAAACTGAAAAACACAATGTAAATAAACTATTAACACGTTGAATGCCATGGGGGTCACTGTTGACCGGCACTCAACTTGCCGGTGGCGCCATGGGGGTCACCGATGACCGGCGTGTTCAAATTCATAGAAATACATAATTTAGAAAAATGTCAATATTTATGAATTTTTCATTATTACCATCGTTAATCCAATGGTGTGAAGAGTATAATGCAGTATAAAACATCTAAAAATTGTTACACCCAATAACTTATTTGTTGTAGGTAATATCTCACTAGTATATGTGTCGTATAATAGAAAATTCATCGCGGCGCCACGGGCAAACCCTGTAAAATTGGAGTGGCGTTCAACGTGTTAAATATCAACGAATTATTAAATTGAAGAATTTAAGACCACGAGTCAGACTCGTGATATTCATGTTCGGCCTAAAATTTTCATCACGAGTCAGACTCGTAAAAATAGTGCAAGGGGTTAAGAAGTTAGCCTTTTTGCCTTTTTCTCAAACCCTCTTGACGTCTGTAGAGGGACAATAGTCTTAATTTTAGCTCAATAGTCAAGTGGGTGTCATAAATAACGAACTTCCAAAAGGCCCGATGCCCAGCCGGAACCCACATTCAAAAAGTACACGGACCCGGAGGAAAATTCCCCTTCGTTGCAAAAATTCGGGAAACCTTCCCGCTCCGAGTGGCTCATCCCATTCTCGTCCTCGAAATGCGTGCTAAGAGCACAAGAACAGAGGTCGATGGCACTCATGGCATACGCTGATTGGAGTCTTGACTTTTTGACCTTAACCAATTGGCGTATCGTCTTGAGGTATGGAGGAGTGACCAGTCGAACTCCTCCATATAAAACCGAGTCACTTCGGCACCACGTATTCTTACGTGTTACATCTTCGTAACAAATCAACACGTTCATTCTTCGTATCGCATCTTCGTAACACATCTATACGCAAACATACACGATCTTCGTAATCTTCGTACAGTGGCTCCAAAAAGTATTCGTACACTATGTCACAAATAAATTCATTTGTAGGCAATTTGCGGATTAGATCGGCATTTGCATAAGGAGATCGGCAGAGATTAATAGCAAATGCCGATTTCCATTGTTTTCTTTGGGCAGCCCGCGGATCAACGTCAAGGTGTCGACGCGTTCTCTTAGGTGCCGCGTCCACACTGCTGTTCGCGAACAGTTCGCGAGCTGTGCTCGCCAGCAGTGTGGACACTTTCGCGAACAGCGAGCAGCGAGCAGCGAACTCCTCAGCGAACAGCGAACAGTGTTCGCTCGGGAAGCGGTACATCAAAGAAACTGTTCGCGAGCTCGAAGCGTATCTGGACGCGTTTGTAACACAGTATATGGCAAAAGCTAATAGCGAACTGCCCATGAATTCAGAGCGAACAAGCTTGTAACTGTTCGCGAGCTCCAGTCTGGATATGCTGCATTTTCCGTTGGCAAACAGCTCGCGAACCGCACGCGAGCAATTCGTGTGCTGCTCGCGAGCTGCTCGCGAACTGTTCTCTTCTATGTGGACGCGGCTTTAGGTGCCGCGTTTTCTTTTCGGCGCCGCTTCAAACATCGCCTGCGTTTGTAAGAATAAAGGGTCGCCACCGTAAATCTGATCAAAGGAGATGCGAACAGCAGATGTCCCAAATGCAAAAGCGTCACCGAGGTTTGCACCGAGTAGGGATATTGAAGGCGGGCATTTTTTTGAAGGTCCTGATTGGCGAAGGCAGAAACCACCTATCAGGTTAGAGGCAAATAAATAGGGAGCCTCGCGAGATCTCTCATCTCTCGTTAATCGTTCAGCGTTAATTGTTAATCGTTCATTAAATATCGTTATATCAGCTTGTAATAATCACCGTTATAATAGTTGCGATCTTAGAGACTATCCTGACATTAGTCTATGCATAAAACCCGTTCGGTCAATAAATAATTCCTACACATTTAACCCTGAAATTTTGAGTCTGATAGAAGTATTTGATAAGACTTTGTGGGTATGTAGATCGTAATAGTATCCGTATAAATTAATCTTTTCTTTTCATCTAAATGCCATTTTAAAGGGGTGAAACCAGCGTTGAAGTTTCTGAGTTTTCTCTCATTTTTTAAAGATAACTTTGTAATGGTATTTGATGAAGAAAAACCTTTGAAATAGAAAATGTTTAATTTTTAATACCCTATCGGTCTGCCATAAAAAAAGAACACAGAAAAGCTTGTATTCAAAGCGTGAAAATTCGCTGAAACTTTGAGATTCGTTATTAGTCAAAAAGATTGCTCCACGCCGGACACACCATGCTCTGTACGCATATAAAGTTTTATTGAAATCTGAATTTCAGAAGTAGATGAATTTCCTTATAATATAATGCATGAATACTTTTTGGAGCCACTTGTAAGAGTCTACACCCGCGCTTCCGAACGTCGCATCTAAACCGTAACGTCACGGATCTATACGTCGCAGTCCATCGTACACGTACAATATTCGGTACGGTAACATCGCCGCGACGCGCATAACAATACTCATTGAATCAGTCCCGCAAAATTAATTTGGCGGGCGATAAGGCGCAATCGAGCCGATCAATTACGCACAGTATGTAATGCAGGAAATTACTAAAATATCAGGGGTGCCAATATTTTTCCACATATGATTTTTTTGGATTAATATTAGTTTTTAATTAATTTGAATAAGTTTTGTTACTGTAAACGTATTATTGAGGATATTTACTACTCATCTAATATAGAAACATTTTTGTACAATTAAACGCACCTTTTTGTTAATGTTTTCTGTGTTTAGGACTTTGTTATTTTGAACGATGGGGCGCCGATAGTTTGTCAAGGTACTGTATGTATTACTTGGCGATGGAGTTTAGCTTTCAGTCTCTTCGTATTTCTCTATGCATCTCTTTCCACATTTGACTGGGCGATAAAACACAAAAAGACGTATTCCCTTTCGATAAATTTTTCTCTTCGATCTCGAGTAACGAACATTTGTAATAGTGTGCATTGTATTTGTTTCTCATACAAACATTGAGTAAATTGTTAAAATTCTATATGGTGTTTGGTTTTACTTTTTACTGTAAATCAATATTTTTCAAAAAAAAACCACGTCAATGTACATCAATAGAATCACAACTACTCATGTATAAAAAAGAGGATACCAATCCAGAAGTCCTTAAGATTTTAAGTTTTGAAATTCTTCACCGTTATAAGGAGTACACTCAAATTTATATCCATGGATCAAAATCTACACAAGGAAGAGGATATGCGATAATACCCCCCCCCCCCGTTCTACATCTAGCTATAAACTTTTCAATAACGCACCAATATTTACTGTTGAACTTATGGCTATTGCCAATGCGATCCAAGAAGCATATAAAAACTCATACGAACAAACTATCATTTTATCCGATTCTAAAAGTACCATCACCGCGCTAGAAGATGTCTCACCAAGTAATGACGTTATCCTATAAATCCCAAAAATCTGTGAGAGTGACTGCAAGTTTACTGACCTGTGTATGTTTGTTTGTGTGTTTACATATGAAAGAGATTCTAGGATGAACGGTTAAGGAATTCGAATGAGAAGGAATGTGTGGAAAAAAGTAAGGATGACTCATATTTATGAGTGAATGGAGTAGAGAATGAAAAATGATGAATGAGGATCGTAAGCGTGCATCTTTTGTTATTGATTGAATGTGGATCATGCGAGTGAATCACAGAATAGAAATATTATTAAATAAACATTTTTTACACATTTTTATCATTGCCGTTTTCCTCCACAACACCCACCACAAAATTTTTCAGCAAGGCAACAAAGTAATATTCATTTGGATACCTGGCCATATACCGGGAAATGAAAAAACTGACAGGGCAGCCAAACGAGCGGCAAACTCCAAATCTACAACCAACCAAACCAACAGTCTTCCGATGGAGGATCTTATCAAAGAGACCAAGAAAAGCATAATGGACTAATGGGATCAAGAGTGGAAACTTTCAGCTCCTAACCACGTGAAAAACATATATGACTCATAGAAGACTCTATGACTCTAATAGAAGATAAAATGACTACATTACCAATAAGAGGCTAGGTCATTATAAAACGACTTCAAATTAATTACACTCTTTTCTACTGACAAAAGAACCTGCTCCAACTTGCGGAATATGCAATAAACCAATTTCAATTAAACATATCATTCTAACTTGCCCTAAATACATTGCGATACCGAAAAAACATAAACTAAGAATTTCGCTAAATAATCGATCAGTCTGAATAACGATAAAGTACAGGACCTACTCAAATTCATCAAGAAAGCCAATATTACGGAGCAAATACTGTAATGTAACGATTACGTCGTTCATAATCGTATAGTTGATGCGAAGCTAAACTCCTAATTAAAAAAAAAAAAGGAAAAAGAGAAAAAATCTTTCAGTTGCACAGAACCTAAACAATAAAAAAAACCAATGCTATATACCATTAATTGCTTTAAATAATTAAGAAGGACGCGATTAAACCAAATTATTTATGCTTAAGAAGTAATATTTGTTTAGTATAAAAATATCTTTGAACATATTTTTAAAATATCAGAGGTTTCAATAATGTGTTCACATTCTTTAAAATCATCAACATTTTACGAAGGAAAACGGAAGTATAATATTGTTATTAAAGAAAAATTTTAGCAAAAATAAAATTAGCTTCCTTAAATTACATCTAGTCTTTTTATTTACCTGTAAAGTTCTATAAGTCTTTATGTGGTAGGTATTTTGATAGGTAAGCGAACCTTAGGCTTCCTTGGCTTCTTGAATTACTCTATTGTCACAAATTCCACTACCATGACGTATCGTATGTCTTCTTTTATACGCACGATGATACATTAAATCTTGTATTACTTTTATTTAAGTATAGTAATTTCAAAAAGCAAAGCTTCTCTAATTTCCTAACTATAATAATTAAAAATGATGAAATAATAATGATTTCGATACGAAATATTTAACTACATTTTATTGTTTCTATTCATTCAGCTTTAGATACTATAATATAAATCAGTGCAGCAAAATAATATACGTATATTTATTATTAGTGTTAAAGTATTTATTAACCGCTTCGCTCCCGGGGACGTGTTATGTCGGGCCGCCGGTACTGTTTGTATCAGGTCACAGACGAGTCATCTCGCGAAGCAACGTCGCTTATACGATGCCACAGACGTGTTATGTCGCGACGCGACATCGTTCATGCTTTGCCACGGACGAGTAAACACGCGACCTTTGTTTTTCCTCCAATTATTGTCCATTACCTTTCTTCTTTATTCAGCTGGTTAGTTTCTATTTAGCTGTTCACGAGAGTAAGTCACGATGCCAATTATTCTGAAAGCAATATTTTCCTTGTTTTATACCGTTTCCGGAATTAAAATTTTTTTCGAATTAAAGCTCTTAATGTAATACTGAAGCACACGAGATATGTCGTCCGTGGCAATGCATGAATGGTATCGCGTCGCGACATAACACGTCAGTAACATCGCACAAGCGGCATTGCTTCGCGAGATGACTCGTCACTGACCTATTACGAACAGTATCGGCGTCGCGACAAAACACGTCCGCGGAAACGAAGCGGTTAAGTATCAGTTTTTATGAAGGAATTCTTTAGAGTCACATGAAAAATATTTATGCTGACTTTCTGTATTCAGTTTTAGCATAATCAGATATATAGAGGTAAGGTATACAGCATAATCCTAAAATCGGTGTCATTAGTTGAACGGTAAAATACGTATTTTGAGTGTCAGAACCGTTACTATAAAAGTAAAAATTGAGACTGTTGACTTTTAAAAGTTACATTTTTTTTTTAAATATGCCAAATATTAAACAGAATTCATGGTTATCCTGGTAGTAAGTCACCGTTATAGTTAATCGGTAATCATTTCTATTCCATTGTTTGGAATCATGTAACACCAACCTGTATATAGTTTTAACAATGAGAATTATCGGTATTAAACGATACAACTATTCAATGTGGTATAACTTTCGATCGCGTTGTGTTTCTGTGAGAATTCTAAGTATATTATTACATTATAAAAATAATAATTAAAGTTTTAACACGAATACAAAACCATCCATTAATAAAAGTGTAGATTTTCAATTAAAATTTATACAGTATAATAAAACTACTTTCAGTAATTATATAATTACAGACTTGAATTATTTTAAATATCTGAAATTTTTATTATCTTGTACAACTATGAGCTGGTTGTTTTTAACTAATGTTATACTGTCTATAGTTAATGATCATTTATTCCTAAAAATCTGGGCTAACTAATTATTAAAATATTCAAGTTCTTACCGTCGTTTCATCTTCGTGTAGAACTTGATCGTACTCGGACATCGCAACGCAAAATATAATCGCTGTAACGTCCTCGAAACAATGGATCCATTTCTTACGTTCACTTCTTTGACCACCCACGTCGAATAATCTGTGAAAAGTAATAGTATAACGATAAATTAAAAGTTAAAGTCGACTAGATATTTAATTAAATTACCACATTGTATAATCATAATCTAATCTTAATACATTTCCATTTTCGTAGGTAATTTCTAAAACGCAAAATGAAATAGAGTTTTTGCAATTTACAATTAATTTCAATCTTTTTTGCTTAAGCCAAGAAGAGAAAAAATATTGTAACTAAATTTACTATTACACACTTATTTTGTTATTTGTTAAAGTGTATTAAAGTTGTTAAAAATATGCAAGTTTGAAGTAAAATTTGTTAGGAATTAAGTAAGTTCTTGATTTTGTTATTCCTTATCATTTAATTGTTTTAATTATTGTTGATAATTTCATGTAATTCCTGTATTTTATTCTGAAAAAAAGTTTCGATTTCTATTGAATACAAACGAAATCTCATTAAATTAATTTATTAAGTAATAATATTTTTTTTTATATTCAGATCTTTGTTTCTTGAAGCTCTTCGAAAACCTTTTTGCGATGAACAAATGTGTTGAGAAGAACAGCATGACGTAAAGTAAATTTCCATACAAAATCTAAAAAGGGGAATACATTCCTTTTGTTCCTTATTAATTGCATTTATTTCAAAGACTATACTTGCATTCAAGGTTTTTTAAATTATAAAAATTGTATTTTTGTTTATTATAAAGAATCTAATTACTCACTTCTATTCACATAGTTTTCTTTTCAAATTAAAAAAACAAATATAATATAAGCATGAAGAGTTATATAACTGTTTATATAAAGGTGTCTAAAATAATATATCAAATAAAAATTTACTATCACCAAAGAATTTTGTCTAATTTTATTGTTATTTAGTTTTTTATAATGTACAAGTCATGAATAATTATTGATGTAAATTTATTTATATTATAATAAAAAAGTCGAAGAAGTATTCCTTGAAGCAATAGTAATTGAAGGAAGGAATGCTTATTCTGAATGAAGTGTTCTTAAATTATCAGCTTAATGATTTATACATAACAATTCTGTCATTGTCTTCACTTGTTAACCCACTTCTTTTCTTTCTCTTTACTCCATTCCTTACGTTTTACTTTTTTTCAGTTTAAATTGATTTAAATAGCAATTATCAATGATCTTATATTATTTTATCGACATTTTACAAGCTTAGTACATTAAAGAATATAAAAGTTCAAGGTCAAAAGTTTTTCATTATGAAAGAAATATTTTTTTTTAATGAACGTTATCTATATATTGTATCTGCTTTTTGTAGTTAAATATTTGAAACATCCTTTTTATTAAATTCATGTTTCTGTACCTTTTTATTTCATAATTATTTCAAACATTATTTTACGTTTAAGATATAAAGTTTATACCTACTTTAACATGTACATACTGTGTATTGTGTATTGTGAATATATATGTGGGATTAGAAAATGATTGGACACGGTTGAATGAGAAAAATTATATTTTAGTTATAATAGGTAAAAAGAAAGAAAAAGAAACCAATGTCGCATCCCTTTCGTCTCTTGTCACCAGTCTGTCTCTTTTATTCCCTACCACAACTCCTCCCTTCTTTTTTTGGATCTCGCTATTCTCTCGCGGATTCCTATTCTACATATATTTACGTTAATTATAAAGATGAATCAAATTAACAAAATGTAAACTCATTTTTAATCAGTTAGTTGTCATTGACGACTGTATTCGTCATGGAAAAACGACAATACTCTGTGTTATGGCGGATATACTCTTCATGCGTAAAAAGTAGTTACCATTTGCTATTTAAATTGCAATTTTAATGAAAAATAAAATATATTCATAAATTTCAAGGTGTTCATAATATTTGGAGGCTAAGACGAAATAAAACGAACAAATAAAAAATATAAATAATTATTATGAAGAAACTGTGTATATACAGTGTGAACAAAGTACACTCGTGCCTCAATTTACGTGGAGTATTTGTTCCTCGTAATTTGATTTACGTGGATGAAAATCGCGTAAATAGAATTTTAGTACAAAAGAAAAAATATTGGAAATAAAAGCTAGTAAAGGTTTTAGAAAAACATAGATATGTATTTATTTCACATGGATTAACACAAATCAATTTCTTAATGGAGTATGTACATTGAAGACACTATTGTATTATATTCAATTGTGAATTCAACACAAACGACCAACTAAACCTTGCACCTCATATGAAATCCGCGAAACATTTTCCTGATTAAATACTAAGCACACCGTCAAAAAGTAATTCTACATGAAGATGTCCACATTGTTACAAACATAATATTCGAAAAGAATCAAAATATTGATGTTGGAAGTGCCGTTTTGTATTGTACCTTTCTTTATTCAATATCATTCAACAAAAGCAGATTAAATTTATAACTTATACTTTCCTAAGTAATTGATTTTTCTTGTGTTTATCTCTCATATGTAAACTGTGTATGTTTAAGTTAAGTGAACAAATGTTAGTAATAAAATTATCAATTTCAAAAAAGAAATAAAACAGTCATTTAATCTATACATATAAAAAGACATGTCCTGACTGACTGACTGAAGCTAGAAACATGAAATTTAGACAATGGGTTCCATTTCTGACGTAGGTACCTCCTAAGGAAGGATTTTTTGATATACCACCCCTAAGAGAGTTAAATAGAGGCTGAAAGGTTGTTTGCAAATCTGCCGATTTTGAAGCAAGCACTATGAAAACTGGTATTTAGGTTTTTGGTTAGAAATAAAGAAATATGTGTTTCAACGTTTTTGGAAAATCAATTCGTAACGGGGTAAAATAAGGGATGAAAGTTTATTTGAAAATCCGCCGATTTTGAAGCAAGCATTATAAAAAGAAAAAGCGGGCAACAGCTAGTTACATATAACATAATTTAATATTAAAATAGTTACGTATACTTTGTGTTTGACGAATATACTCGACATCGCTTTATTTTTGCGACACATATTCCGTGTACATTAAAAATAGAGTGACACAGTTAACTTTTATTTTATTTTTAGGTTAAGAATTTAGATTTAGTAGTAAAACATGTTAATTTTATTTTCATAATACGCATTTTTTCATATCTTTTACCAATGTTTCAGTGAGTTTAAAAAGACTTTATTCTTTATTAAGGCTATTACTAGTAATGTTTATAATTAATTTCTATAAAAATTTAGCTATAAGGAAGATACTTTAGGAACTCTGCTCTACAAAAATAGATTTCTAATAAGGTAATATTTGCGTACATTCTGTTAATAAACGATAACGTTAATCATGTGTTTTTATCGAGGAATAAAATTTATATTTTACACATTTTAACTTCCTGAAACTTTTATTGAATTAGGAGTAATTTATTTAATTAACTGTATTTACAAATTTTAAATTAACACAGATATAAAGAAAATGATGTGTTAGAATTTATGTTAAAAAGTAAATGCTTTTAAACTGCTATGTTACATAGATTGAAGAAATTTGTAAATATCTTATGTGATATTTTTATACTCTTTTTTTTAGCAAATTAATATAATATACTTAATCACTTACTTGAAATTAAGATTCTTAAAGGAAAAGTGGACTTCGACAATACCCGTCGTTTTGACACGGGTCCTTAGAATATCTTGCTCTGTGGGTTGATAATCCCTTGCTCCTAATCGGTCTAAATCATCCAAGAAACTGAAATTTTAAACAAACAACAAAACATTAGCGATATTTTTCAAGAAAGGTTCGCAAGTATAATTCAATACAGTATAAGCAGTTATAAGAAATGGAAATATTATTTGGTATATTGTTTTGCGTTATAGGTTAACCCTCCGACTACTGAAGCTTGGCGGCCTGGCTATGGGTCTTTCGAGACCCTCACGGATATTCCACTAATAAATATTTAGAGCCGTCCAAGCGGTTCACCATTGCTACGCTACCCAATGTGACGATCGCTCAAGACCGAGGTTCTCATCGATACTGCATACAGTGACAATTACCCGATTCATAGGAAGATATAGGAGCGTATAGGAACAAATAATAATCGTCGAAGCTATATTTATAGTATATTTACGTATTATCACGTATGCTATATACAATTTGTTGGATTTTTCTGGAATGTTTTGATAAGTACATGATAGCTGAGGTGAAGATGAATCTAGTGACCCATACCATTATTGGGATTTGAACCACAAACAATTCATAAAAACTGAGTAATTGATCTAAATAGTGAAATAACGCTGACAGAATGATTAATGAAAGAAAATTTCCTTTTACACGTGTTTGAAATGATGTCTATTAATTTTAACACATTTATGTGCGCTCCCAATTCACTGAAGAATATAATAGAAGAGTTAGAACTGCATATATTATATCAATAAGTAAGTTATAAGGATGGCCAGAGAGTCGTTCATCATTTTAAACACTTGTTGAAATAAATTTTCCCCCATTAATTATTCTGTCATCATTATTTACTACTGGTATCAATTGTTCAGCTATTATGAATTTTTCATACTTCAGGTTATGTATAGATCATAGTGGTAAATCATCATATAGTGGTGATACAAATTTCTGTTTGCAAAACATCCATTTGAAAAAATTCTGATGATCTTGAAATCTCGAACAATATGACCTTGAAAGAAATTTTTGTTCATTATAATATTTACACCCCCGAATCAACCAGTATCTTTCTGCAATATTTTCCTTTGTATCGTGAAAAACAAGCACGATATTTTAAATGTTCAAGTTAAGTATGAAACTCTGTGGGTCCCTAACTGCACCACTTTGAGTTATTTGTGAATAGCTTGTACGAGAGTGTTCTAAACAAAAGATATATATTTTCAATAAAGGTATACAATACATATATATAATTAGCTTTTTATTATTTTGTTTTTTTATCGAGATATCGAGATAATTACCTTGAGTTTTTTTTATAGATTTAGAACATTAAAAATAATGAGATCAAAATTAATTATATCAATTTAGAACGTTAGAATTTATAGATTAGATATAGATTTAGAACTTTAAGATTTGTAAAATTTTATAACCTGTTAAAGTAATTGTAAATTCTGAAATAATTAAATTAGTAGAATTCATTAATGGAATATTATAAGGATTAGAAAGTAAATTTATATAAGGTGGCAATTTTAATCCAATTTCAATAATCGGAGAAACGGAGAAAGTAGGTACAAAAGAAATAAAACAGAATTTTTCAAAGAATAAATAATAATATTCTACATATTTTAAATTTTGAATTTTGATCTCATCAATTCTAACGTTCTGATTTTATATAATTAATAAGCGTTCAAGCGATACACATTAAAGCATATCTGGAGATATATTATTATATGTTCTAACAATACCATCTCTCATGTATTCAGGTGTATTTTTCAGATATCTTCAAAGAAAATCATTTTATGGCATCAAATTCAGAGAACGAGCCACCCACGCAACTTGTTTTTCATATCCAATCCATTGATTTTGTAACGTAATATTTAAGTATTTGTTCTGCTTAATGCGCACAACATATTCATTATGTTGACACCATAATGTCAGACGTAAACAAGTAATGTACGAATTTTTCATTCATAAAAGTTTTATTATTTTTATATCTTGATAAAAAAGCAAGAGAACAAACAAAAAATTAATTTACGGAAAACTTTACCATACATCATTTGCACTGTAAAGCTTAAATCCCTTTGTTATTCTTGGGTAAAGTGTTTTTAAATGTTTCTAAAGGATAAGTGATATAGTAGAACTTTCCTTATCGAAACACCCATTATCGGAATATTGTAATCATGATGTCATCTAATAATAGCATTTTATTTGTAAAAGTTATATGATGATTTGACTGTGAAAAAATATAGAATACACAAATATTTAAACAAATTTTTAATCTTCTTAATATGCATTTAAATAAATTGTAGCATAGGAAAAGATGATTGTTTTATTTTCCGAAAATTCTATTATTGGAATACATTTGTTTCCCTATTAGTTTCGATAATCGAGGTTCTACTCTATTCCAAATTTAGAATGTAATCGAGGTTAGCATCGATTAATTCTCTCATTTGTGATTTGTCATTCATTGCTAAAGTTAGATGAACCTGTAGTAGACCGAAGCACTTTCATCTTATCATAGCACGTAGGGTGTATGCTGCTTCTGTAGCTATATGCATACATGTATGTATATTGGACGAACTAATCGATAACAGGTATCCAGAAAATGGTACGCTATTAATATTTTATTATTATTTATTTCACCATCCTGTTGTAGTTTTTGATATTTAATAATTTTATTAATTACATCACACTTGTCCGCTCGTAATGCCTTCGTTCTCCATTCGCGTCTCTTACTCTACTGACTCATACCTCGCCTTTTGTTTCACCGGTTCACGCGCTCTCTCTCGCTCTCTCACTCATTCCCTCTCATTCTTTCCTCACTCAGCCTATCATTCGCTCCATTACAAACAATCTGATTACCCATTCGTCCTTTTGAAATCTCTCTCTCTAAATTACTACAATCCATACAAAAAGTCTTACGATACATTAATTGCACGTGAGTATACATTTGTATACTTACAATTAGTCTATGACCTACCCTAACTTATGCTAACTTAAACCTACAGTTCTTTGGTCAACAATCGCTACTTTGTTCTCTCGCTAACCTTTCAAAAGCCTTACTATATACACAGTTCTCTCTTTACATTACCACTTAACAACTTATTTATTTTTGCTTCCGAGTTTATTTCCTTTATCATTTCTTTTACACATTCTTCTATTTCCGTCTCCACTTTTATTCATCCCTTCATACATACTGAAACATTTTTTTCTCTCGACCACAGACTCTACATTTTCCTATTTCATCTGAGCAGAACCACCTTGCCGCGACATTACCACAACTTAATCTTACCCATTGCTCCCTTATGGTTCATTCCATGTCTCTCGCATTCCAGTATTTTTCAACACCTATAACATTTTTCCTCAACTTGTATTCTATACAGTATCTAGATGTGTCAACTCTAGACCAATCTCCTTGGATGTCCTGTTCAACTTTGAAACGCAGTCCCCCCTTTAACCGTTCTAGTTTTTCATATTCTTGTTTTGTTGACAGCAGCTGAATAATTTCCTCATCTTCTACTTTTCTGAAGGCTTTCTGAAATTTTATACCCCAGTCCGCAGGGTAGCTACACTGAATATTTCTAAATTTCTCTTTCAAGTACGTCCTAGGCTGTCTACTTTTCGTCATTTGTATAACTGATAAGATGTATTTGCTTCCTCTCTTCCTCGCTTACCTGGTTATTTTAACTCTGCCTGATTCTAATCTCCAAATTTACTCTGGGGCATTCCATCGCCATTTTAACAAATCTGGCCTGAACTCCTTCTATCTCTACTGTTTTCTGTCAACCCCAAGTCTCTTCACTGTATAATAACACAGAGTTAAGCAACATGTCCATTACATGGATTCTTCTGTTCCAGGTTGCAATTTTCGCTCTTTTCTAGATTTCCGATACCGCAATGATCGCTTCCTGGACTTTCTTTACTTGGTGTTTCAAATGTTTTCTAATGAAACCCAGAGAATCAGACTCCCAGATACCTGTACTCCTTTATAATTTCCAAATCTTTACCCAGAAATTTCCATTCTTTGTCATTGGATGGCCTGCCTTTCTTGAAAATCATTAATTTAGTTTTCCTTGTATTTATTTGTAGGCCCATCTTTACCGAATACTTTTTTAACAATCTTAGCGTCAGTTGCTCTTGTGAAACCGAACCGATAAGACGTGTTTACTATCGCTCGCGAGTGCCAAATCATACAGATTTCAGTTACTACTGTGTTGTATCAGTGCGTGCGTGCGTGCATGCGTGCGTGTAATACACTCTCTAACTCTTACTATGATCAGAACATGAATCAGTTCGAGCAACTCTAATAACACTTCCAAGCACAGAATTTTAAATATAAAATTTAAATTTAAATATTATATAAACCTTCCGAATCGAAACCTACCAAATACTCTAACCACACAGCCAACAAAATCTTGTTAGCGACCGTTTATTTTGGGTGGTCGTTGCAAGTGCGTAGACCGTAATTTAGGCTATTGAACGATTTATGGCTGGGCGCTCGGTGTGTCTCAGGTTGAAAGTGCGTTCGAAAGTATGAATGCAACATCAAGGCGCCACTTGACGGCTGGTGTCTCAAAGACACGCAGCCATCGGGCGCCAAGGGATGTATTGTTTATAGTATCCGTGGGAAGGTTTAGGAATGACAGGCAGCCCGACGTTGCGTTGCCTAAAAGATAGAACCTTTGTCCTGAAAGATCTGGCCACGGAGTGGGGAAGGCTATGTAGCCTTCCGGAAAGAGGACTGTGATGAACCACACAGCACTTATCCCAGAACCTTGAACTGATAAAGGCCTCTCTTCCTTTTAACTGACTATAACAATCTTATGTATTAGCAATGTCAAATATAGTATTCCCTAGCAAAGAATAGGCTATCATAATTGACGCTACCACCAATGCCACAATGGACTACGTTTACGCTATCGCAAAAATCTCTGAATTTAACGCCATTTGCTTTGTGTCACGAATTTCTAACGGTAGAGTCTGCGTCTACCTCAACAGCAAAACCACCACTAAAAACTTCCTAACCAATCATAAAACTATAATCATCAACGACACTATCGCTACAGTCAGAGCTCTACTTAATTCATCCCAAAGAATCACATTGACCAAAGTTATCCTTCCATTTCTAACGATTACATCGAAAAAATTCGAACTAGTAACAATATCAGAATGACCTCCGAACTTTCATTCCTTCGAGCTGGAATGCAAGAACCTGGATTTTGCCATATTATGAGTTTCAGAAGACAAATTTACATCAACCCCGAAGACGTTTGCAAAATCCCTGAATCATTCTTAATCATCTACGATGATAACCAGTACAGAATTTTTACCTCCACTGACAAGATCAGTTGCTTTCTGTGTAAGCAAGAAGGCCACACTGCACGGAACTATGACAATTCAACGCGACTAACAGCTTCCAATCCAATCGACAACGAGGGATCCAGGAGTAATTATTCCAAAGACATTAACGAACCCAAAGTAAATACACAAGACACCCACAGCCCAGCCGAAAATCAGAACAAAACTGGTAACGAGGAAAAGAACGGAAATTATAACTTCAGTCCCATCACACAACCTGCGTACTACCTTTGACATAACCATGGACACTATACATATTAAACATAGTTTTAGAAGAATTCTTTGAAGTTATTCTAAAGACAGCCAACCTTACTATTCCAACAAAAATAAGCTCTAACAGTACGAAAAACAAACGTAACCCGTGGTGGAATAAGCAATGCTCAAAGGCGGTTAAAGACTGTAAGCACGCTTTTAAGAGATGCAAAAAACATAAATCCACCGAAAACCTCATTAACTTCAAAAAGTATCGAGCCATAGCCCGTAAAACCATAAAAGAAAATAAAAAGCAATCATGGACAAGCAATCTCTTCACTGAATTCAAACACACCGATCACCGCAATCTGGAATAAAATAAGAGCGATCAAAGGGTCAAACTTTCATTATAGCATACTGGCTTTAATAAAAAAATACGACCTACTCGCTACAGATCGAAACGAAATCTCCGATATACTAGCAACATCTTTTCAACAAAACTCCAGTAATAATTGCACAAAGGAATTTCTAGTATCCACAAATATCCTCAAACACTCATCAAGATCCCTTCATTACATCTATCCTAAACATGCCCTATCAACCAGAGGAATTAAAATTTTTTCTGAACAAATACCCTAATACTAGTCCAGGACCCGACAGAATCCCAAATCTTTTCTTACGCAACCTTCCGCAAGATGTTTTCAATTATATGTTGTCCTTATTTAACTGCATCTAGACACAAAACATCTTTCCCGACAGATGGAAAGAAGCAATAGTCCAATTTCAAAACCAGGCAAAACAACAACTGATCTTAACAGCTACCGACCGATCGCACTAACCAACACTACGTGTAAATTGATGGAAAAAATCATTAACTATAGGCTCCGGTGGTATCTGGAAAACCAAGAACTTATTTTCAACAACTTATTTAATTAACTTAGAGATCAATATACGTGAAGCATTTGCCAACCACCAGCACCTGACCATTGTTGTTTCGATTTAGAAAAAGCCTAATGACATGGCCTGGAGAAATCGAATACTAACAATTTTGCAGCGCTATGGACTCACAGGCAACATTTTTTATTTCATTAAAAACTTCCTATACACAAGAACTATTCGAGTCAGAGCAAATAAGTCTTTTCGCTACCAAAATTGTAACAAACGGTGTCCCCCAAGGTTCAGTCCTAAGTGTAACACTTCTTCTGATTGCCATAAACGTCGTATTGGAAAATATATCTTATCCGGTCATGGGGTTCCTCTTTGCTGATGACCTAATAATCATATGCAAAAGAAAGAAGCTCCATACCACTCAAACTCGCTGTCTGGAAGTTTTCCATCGGTATTTATGAGATGAGCGTACCGGTACTGCTATTTTTGAGGATTAAGAAGTTTTTCGTCTCTTTACCTTTTCTGGAACCCTCTTAACGTCCGTAGAGGAACAATAGTTTAATTTTCGAGTCATCGTAATCCCTCAGTAGCCAAGAACGTGTCATAAGTAAGGGACTTCCTGTAGGCCCGACGCCCAGTCGGTACACACATGCGAGAGGTATACGGACCCGGAAGAACTTTCCCCTTCGTTGCCAAAATTCCTGGAAACCTTTCCGCTCCGAGTGGCTCATCTCACCCTCGTTCTCGAAACACGTGCTAAGAGCACAAGAACGGGGGTTGGTGGCTCTCAGGGAATACGCTGATTGGAGTCTTGACTTTTTGACTTAAACCAATTGGCGTATTGTCTTGAGGTACGGATGAGTGACTAGTCGAACTCCTCCATATAGAACCGAGTCACTTCGGCACTGCGATTCATTCACAAACGCGCTTCATTCGTAAAAGTATATTCGTAAACGTTCTTACGTACATATCATTTCGTACAAATTTCATGCTTACTTCGAAACATATCATTCAACGTCGCTTCTTATAATCGAGTAGTGGACGTCAACATTTGGACGTTCCTTGAACTAGTCGCCCAAAAATAAATTGGCAGGCGACACGGCGCAATCCGTCAATCAATCATTCATTCTGGGATCAGTCGAACCGGACAATTGCGCACACTCGCCTCCAAGAAACGCTGAATAAACTGTCCAAGTAGTCACAACAGAACACTGGATTTAAATTCTCACCATCCAAATCCGAGGTAATAACCTTCAACAGGAAAAAGACACATCAAAACGTCAAGCTAATCCTCAATGACAAAGAACTAAGGGAGACAACCACAGTTAAAATATTGGGACTAACTTTCGACTCACAATTAACATGGTTACCACACATCAATACCCTCAAAACTAACTGCAACTATCGGCTCAACATTCTTAAAATAATTGCGGCTAATAATTCGGGAGTCGGTCTGGATACCCTTCGATTAACATACAGAGTAATCGTAAGAACCAAACTTGATTACGGATCAATTTTCTACAAGTTAGCTAACCGAAAGACACTTAAAAAGTTAGACACTATACATCACAACGCACTAAGGATAGTACTGGGTGCCGTCAGAAGCAGTCCAATCTATAGAATCCTCACTGAAGTGGCAGAACCACCACTAAACACCAGAAGAAAATATTTGAGTGCTAAGTTTACCACAAAAATCTTTACGGTCCCATACAATCCAGTATTCTGGAACGCCTTCAGAAATCATTTCATCACTACCCCAAAACAGAGAAAAAATCCCCCCCACTTCCCTTTACAATAGAATACGAGAGTTCGAAATCGAGGTCTCCATAAACATCCAATTCACAATCCAATCCAATCAAATTACAGTAAACCTCCCCAAAGTTGACTGCAACCATTTACTGCTCACCCATAACAAAAAGAAAACCAATCTAGACGAATTAAAAATCATATTCCGGGAATTAAAAGATAAATTCACCAATTACTTTCATGTGTACACTGACGGCTCCAAAACCCAAAATGACAGAGGTTGTCCCATCGTATCAAAACAATCAACAACCAGAGTCAAACCACACCCAGAAGCCTCCATTTTCTATTGTGAACTCCAAACACTCAAACATGCTATCGACATAACCGCTAGCGAATGCTACAAGCAATTTGCCATTTTTTGCGATTCTGCAAGTGTTATTTTGGCGATTCAAAACCAGTTATTCAGGAATGCTAGAAAGCCTATGAAAAATCGACTCGAATGAACAACACAATGACGGCAATATGAATCCTTTCCCGCATCGGTATAGATATGAACGAAAAAACCGACACAGCAGCTAGAGAAACAGCTAATTTAACAAGTCCATGCCATAGTACCGACTTATCTCTTCATACAAAATTTACTCTCTTAAAAAAAAAAAGAAAATAAAGCAACCTGGAACAAAGAATGGAAAGCCTCAGCCAAGCCGCGACTGCTACTAACTCGAGACACTTTTTTTTACGGACAACCTATTACACTCCTTACCAAGATATGATCAAGTAGTATTATTCAGAACCAAAATAAGACACACAAAACTCACGCACCGGTATCTATTCAACAGAGAAGAACCTTCAACATGCGACTTCTGCCAAACCACAGTGACTGTAGACCATATTATCTTCTATTGCCATAAATACTCGTTACTGAGACGATGACATAACTTGAAAGCAACCCTGAAGGGCAACATAAAGGATACATCTTCTGCACGGAGTTTCTTACAATACTTAAAACATACGGGACTTTATAACAAACTTTAAACCGTTTGATTACTTAATTATTGTTGCTAATAATCCTATCAATGGTTGATTCGATTCTAAATAACAAATTACAAAGAAAATAAAAAATCTTAGCATATCTCGTAGATCCTCTTTATCATCCGTCATTAAAATCACATCCTCCGCAAATTTCAAACTATAAATCTTCTGCTCACCTATTACTGTTGTTCATGATTCATTTCACCCTCCAGATCCTTCAAAAGCCACGAAAAAAGTAATGGACTAATTGAACATTCCCGCCTGATTCTCCGTAACGACTGAAAGGCCTTCGTCAAATCCTTATACATCATTCTATTTATTATACGACTATAAATTTCTTTGATCATCAGCATTATTTTTCCGTTGATTTCTATTTTCTCCAATTTTCTAATTAGAAGTCTCCTATCGATAGAATCAAAAGTTGTTTTGAAATCAATAAATGTTGGGTACGCTATTAATATAAAATAATAAAACATTACTTTTACATTGCTCAATAATTTTCTTCTGTTTGTATTTTTCATACTATAATGCTGAATGATTAGCATAAAACGTAAATATTTAATCATATTTAAAGGAAAAATTATGGAAATATGATATATTATTACATATTTTAATAACAGAAACACCGAAAATGTTAAATATATTAAAAACTTTAACAGTTAATATTTTTATAATTTTCCTATACAAAGGATTAATTTAAACAAACAATAATTTTGCATCCAATACTTCATCGGTTTAATAAGACATTATTCATTATTTAATATACAAATATTTGTATTTATTATGTTTGTTAAAATTTAAAAATTAATAATATTTATTTATTAGCATTTGATTTAATATGTTAAATTAAAACTTGGGTCATTATACTATATGCACAACACTCAAATTTCATAATGTTGAATTATTTCTTAAACTATCCTCTAAAAATGTATCTAGATTTTAGATTTACATAATTTTATATACAGTGTATCCTATTATTATTTTTTCATATGCTAATCTTTTGAGCTACATATTGGTTAATCCAAACATAACCATTTATTCCAATACATAATTAAATAATATTTTTGTAATCATTCGCTGAAAGAAGATTATTAACCAGCGCAAATAAGTCTTCATTTAAGAAGTCAAATATTACTTTAAAATTTCGGAAGGAATTTTTTTCTATGAATACATACAAATGTGGATATATATCAAAAAGAAAGACCAGATGAAAATTTTTTCAAGCAATACATCACTTTGGAGGAACACTATTTTATGATAATCAAAAATGTGAGCGGTAGATGTACAGCGGGTACAAAAAATATTTGCGTATACTCCTGTTTTTCAATGCCTATATCTTTGTTTAAATACGATATTGATCAAAAGCTTAATACACTTGAACCTCATTAATTTATAAATTGATATAAAAATGGGAATAGTGATATACAAATATCCAGCTGCTATAAAAGAAATTTCACGGTAGTTAAAGTTTTTTAGGTTTTATAGTTTGCTCATTGAGTCTAGACAGTAGATCACAGTTCGACGCCCATACGGCCAATTACTATAGCTGCAGATATTGGTTGCGAACTGATTGTCAATTGCCGATTTTAGAGACGAACTGGAGTGTTATCATAAATAGTAATTGTGTTTGTTCTAATCCAAAGATTGCTTATAACTTGTTTTATCATTTTATTTATCCGTTATTTAATTTTATTAATTCATTATTTAGGTGTATCGATATTGACGAGAAAAAGAGTCATATTACATCTGTCATGTTAAATCGAACAAATTATTGTCTCCAAAAGTGAATACAGATATAACTTATAGGGACCAGAAATTTGTCAATTCGGCGCTATACAAAGTGATCATACGAACTATCATTTACCAATCTATAGATTCGTGGTAAATATCTAGTGTGGAAAGATGTTAAAAAAAAAAATTGTGATAAATATCTTCAAGCTAGTAGTTTCAATAGAAATAAATTTCATGTTTAACTTCAATTTTGATAGTCAAGATCATGTTATTATACATTTTTGAATTTGTTTTAACATCAGCTACGATCTGTAAGGAAAAAATATGTATTTATGAACAAAAACGTATCAGTTAAAATGAAAATTTGAAAAAAAGGACTTTGAAACAGAAATATTTTTTGTATTATAATTATTTATTCATCTCACTCAAATAATATTCAAAATATTGTTTTATTATTACAAATGGATGAATTATTTATGTGATTATGTTTAGGTGATACATCCTGTATATTATGAGTTTTTATTACATATTTTTTCTTTCTATATTTACGTATTTTAGTGTCAGCTATACGATAGAATATTGAATTTGAAAAAGTTGTTTCTTTATCGGTATAAAATCGAGATCACTTTGATCTTTTTAAATAGCATTACATATTTAACTATCATACACTTGTCTAAAATACATATTTAGTCAGTACCTAACATTTTATATCAAATTTGTCTATGTAATTACGCGATCAAAAAGATCTTGAGAATCGGATCTAGTAATAACGGCTATCCGAAACCTATTAAAGTTGTCCTGAGTTTTAATAATGAGACCTTAAGTATCTTAAAAAATAAAAATAAATATAACGGGCTTGTATCTCATGGCATATCGCACGTGAGAACAAGAATTTGAGATCGGAGTTAATTAGTTTAGCATGCTAAATACTTTAGATGATTAAAATTGTAAAGGTCTCAGATTCAAATGAAATATTTTTATTACTGCCCTATCTTTGTCTGTACATAATTTTTCCATTATTATCGTAGTTGAAACATGGCTATGCGAGAGCATTCTAGACTCCGAATTTAGTACACATAATTATAACGTTTATAAACTTGACAGAAATGATAAGACAAATGTATCTAGTACGAGCGATGGTGTTCTGATTGCAATTCACGAGTCTCTTTCTAGAGCTGTTATTAATATATCAGCGGATTGTGTCGGTCAATTTTCTACAGAAATTTCGTTACCGATTTAATACTATTATTATCAGCGCTGATTACTTGCTTTTGGTCAATGGTCCACATTTATTTTCTATGAATTGTTAAGCAATCAAAGAAGAATGTTGCCAACGTTTTCACCGGTAATTTACTTCATTTTAATTGGGGATAACGGCTATAGGAAGATTTTCCTAATACATCGTGGTTTAATGATTCAATAAGCCACTGCTAACTTTCTCTTTTCTTTCACTTCTCACTGCTCAATGTTTAAACAAATCAGTTTAGTACCTTTTAATTTTTGCTACTTTAATTTTTTACATTTGTATTAGTTCAGTGTAATATTTAACAGCAATCAAAACACACTCGATCTTGTTTTTATTTCAGTAATTTAAATATTCTTCTCGTTCTTGATATCCTCCTTCCTCCTGATCTTTATTATTCTCCTTCAAAATTTACTCTACCTATTTTCATAAGTAATTCACTTCCTTTTCATTCACTAGGATAAAGTTTCCGTAATGCTGATTATACCACCAATTTAAATGATCTCTCAGAAATTGATTGGGATAGCGAATTATCAAGTTTCTCAGCTAATACTTTGATTGATTTTCTTTATTTTTATTTAAATTACTTTACCGATTCACAAGTTATTAATTTCTTTAATTCATCTTTAAAAAATGGCTGGTCGTCGTTACAAGGGAGACAACCACCTATCGGACTACTTTAACTTTTGTAAACTGAGATCTAATTGTAAGATGTTATCGCAAGAATATTTTACAAAATACATTAGCAACATTGAAGATAGTATTCTGTATAACATAAAATTTTTTTGAAATTTTAGTCATTCATATTGATATTGATATTGATATTGATATTCATATTCAGTATCAAATTTTCAGCTATGTATACCAAAGAGTTTTTAAGAACTTCAAGGATACAAATGCTTTATAATTGCTATGTAGGGTAAACTGACCAGTAGATGGATAAATTGAAATTTAATTGATAATTATATAAAAACTAGTTTTTTAATCTATACCATTTTTATTTCATTTTGAAGAAAAAACATTTCCTTATCAGTAAAATATTTGTTTTAAAGAAAAACTACTTTCTCTATTATACCAGGTGATTTTTAATACAGCTTCGCATGAGATAATTTTTGAATCATTTATAACGTAATGTAAGCTACCGCCTGATCGTTGCGTGTTGTACATGCGGCTTAATTTCGCATTATAGAAAAGTATGTAAGATATAATTTCATTAGTAAATAACAACTTTTAAGTAGGAAAATATGTAAAAAATACAAGTAGAAGTTATAAGACTTGGAAAAAATTACCGTTCATCTATTGGAATAAATTTTAAGCTCAATTTAGTAGACGAACAGGTTAGAAGAGTGTAACATCCCGAGGTCGACCTTTTCCAAAAAACAATTAATAATTTCATTTTTACATGTCATTGATGTATTCTTTGCTTTACATTTCAACTAAAATTTGTTAACATAAAATTTCTTTTTTCTATGAATGTAAATAAAAAATATAAATCACAAAAAAGAAAATAAGTCCATTAATTTATCGTTTCATTAAATTATTTTGTATTAAATTTATTATTTGATTATTTGATTATTATATTTTTAAATTATATGTTTTTATATAAATCAATCAGTTTAAACACGTTCACAATATTTCTGACTCTGCCTATCTCTGTCTCTCTCGCTCTTTTTTTAACTCGTCCATCTCTCGGTAAAAAACAACAATAAAGAGATTGTTCATCTACTCGGCACAAAACGTATTTACAGGATTCTTGTATTTTCTATTTCAATAATCTAATTTTCTTTCTTAACACTTATTCTATTTCATTCCTTATACATTCTACATACGTAAAACTTTTCTTTCGTGATTGAAACAAATATATTAGCGAAATACTGCAGCAGTGTTATGGAAAAGACATCCAAGTAATGAAACCGAGCATGCATAGCCACTTTGCTTGACAGCCTCTTAATAATTACCGCGTCCATTCAATGAATTAGCATAGTAGAATTGATTATATAGTTTGCATTTTCCAGGCTGATATATCTAATTTCTTTATTTACGAGTACACTGAACAACTTTTGTACTATTTCAACTATATAACCTATGTAATCAGTTTTTAAATATTTCATCAATTTTATAACGATAATCAATCGTTATATCTATTAATTATTAACAGAGAAAGTAATTAAAGAGCAATCTGGAACGTAGACCCGAATTTTTGAATAAAGATAATAAATATCAGAAGTATGACGAAATATACACAAACGCCTCTGAAACCGAAAAAGGGGTTGGATTCGTCTAAACAACGGATACCTTAACTGATGTTAGGGGCAAGGTTGGGTTTTAATGGGGTTTTATATTACTAAATAAAATACACTCTTGTTTGAAATACTATAATGCTTTATTATATAGCACGAGGAAGGTGTAACTCTGACCGAACCTTGCGTGCTTTTTTCATGAGACGAAATCCAGTGGTTGAAATTCTTACGACCCCGTCCGGGTTTTACAGCCCCTTTGTTCTGTTTCTTAACGTTTTCGTACTTTCTAAAATGCCAGATGTGGCTTGGAATCTTGGAAGAAGTCGTTCAAAAAGTACGTTAAGAGAAAGCTGGTTTATGGTTAATTTTTGCTTCGTAGTATTTCTTTATTCAATTTCTAACAGCACCAAACTGATCGAAAGGGTATAATCCACTGCAGGAATCGCTAATGACCTAATAGTCGATGTATCGTTAGACTTGGAGAGAAAAAAAAATTGTAATCTGTGAGGTGTGTCAGGGATGGTTAGTTGGCATGAATCAGGATACGAACAGATTTTAGACACGTTTAACTTTGATATGTATTATATTTATGATTTAATCCTTTTAGTACCGAGCGAAAGGAGCGTACCTAAGCGAAGAATACCGGACCGAATCGACGAATTTGCAGAGGTTTGCGAAAATTCTCGTAAAAACCAAAGTAGGAGTGATAATTACAAAATTTAAAAAGCAGCATATTGCGAAATAAATAGAGAATAAAACGATGCCAATTGTGTTTCAATATTTGTTGAAAATCATACGAATAACATAAATATAAGGCTCCAACGGAGGCGCAACGATATACCGTCGTTGGTATTTTTGGCAAGTCATATCGTCGTTCGGAGCTAAAAGGGTTAAACAACTACTGGGTAATACGTAAGAAAAACATGAAATAACATAAAGTGCATAAGTGAACATAAAATTGTAAGAAATTCATGTAACGTATTCGTCGGCGCGTTTAATCTCTACGCGAGTTCGATAAGAAGTACCTGTCCGCCGATAGGGTCGAACGTATTTCGACCTATAATCTAAATAAAAGGTCATCGACAGCGAAGACTACTATGACGCACGTTCGAAGAGCATCGATCCCCGAACACATTTCGGCTTAAAACTAACAAAGCGGTCATCGATATTTCGATGGCAACCGGTCCTTTAACGCACTTTATCTTAAACCAAATATGCGGTCATTGACACTGAAAACAACGAGAACGCTTCTCTCGTCGTGTTAAAGTGTTGTAATCAATGTATTGTAAATTGTCAGAGATAACCGAATATGCAAAATAGCCTAATCGCGACATCTCTGGTTCGGTAAAACTTTTGTTTTGTGTTGTGTGCCCTTTAGGTTGTAATGTGCGAAATGTGTGGTCGTCATTTTATTCATTATTAGAGCGACAGTCGTGTAACAAGGACTAAATATACAGATAGATTATAAAAGTATTTTATTTAACTACGCAGTTTCTGAAACTTACCCCCAACATAAACAAAATACATATAAGAGATTAAAATTTAATAAAAAGCTGGAGAAACATTATATTAAATAAAAAAATACGTAGGGATGTGTAAGAAAGGTGTTCTAAATTGTATAAAAGAGTCATCTTTTTCTTCTTCTTTACAAAAGCAAATTAGTTGATACTTGGAACTTAATCAATGTACAAAAGTTCAATTTCAGCTACTAAAAAAGCTGCTCACAAAATCATCTTGAAATAGCTTGTTATTTTGATCTCCTCCCCTTGAGCAATTTCTAAAATAAATCTAGGTTTGCCGATTTGGTAAGATGAGAAATCACTCTACTCCTTCGTTTCTTACTCAAATACGTATTTACAACACCTCACTGCATATTTATAATTTTTGTCTATAATTTATATTTACAACTTGATACGTTGTTAATTACCAAAGTCTCTATACACTTTTCAAATCTAAAATACTTAAAAAGGAGAAGCAAGGATTTTGAACATTTTATGAACATTAATTCACTTAATAGTTCACATTGAACACGTTTTAAAAAAGTAGCAATATTTCTCTTATTTGCTTATCAGAAAAGATGAATAAATTAGAAACACGAAATAATAGAATTTTCTATAATTTGTGGTTTAAAATTTTTGGTTACAATTATTAAAGTTATTATTTGTTTTAGTTTATCTACTTATATTTTCTCGCAACTAATACATTTTTATTTATATTTTCACTTTTTCAAAACCTGTCTAATTTTATCTAATAAACTAATTAAGACACCTTAAACGTGCGTTGGCCTTATTATTTTTATTTAAAATATTTGAAATTTATCAGATGTATGGAGACTTTTATGACTGATTGTATTTATTGCAACCAGATGTCGCTAGAAAATCTACATACTTTAATCAAAAAGCGTTCCTGTATCACAATCGAGTCCAATATGTTTCAATTGCAAGGTATAATATTGTCCGGTTATAAAACCAACACATTACTTCAACAATGCTGGAGATAACTCGTAGTCGTATAAGTGAAGAGTCTTGTGGTCATATAAGTGTTTACAACAAAGTATTTATTCTATCTATGCGAACGGAATTCCAGTCGTTAGGTGTACACCTTTCGTAAAATAGACTAAAGTCTTCCAACTCGTTAAGAAGTAATAAAAACGTAAAATTTAAAAAAAAGAAATCTTTTTGGATACAAACGTATAAAAAAAATATAACAATAATGAAGATGGATTATGTCGTGAGGGAGAAGCAAGCGAGAATAAGACGCAATAACTCACAAAGAATAATCAAAGAAACAAAACCGCAGAGCATCATTTTTTGGAATAAAATTATATAATATTTTAAACGATAAATATATAGACAGCATATAAAACAGCGTAATCATAAGCCTAAATGAAACGTGAGCGACAGTCACTAGCCTAAAGCTTGCAAGATTCATTAGTAAGTACAAATATGTGGTAAGTGAAGAAAACAAAATCCACTCTTCGGGTAGAGCTAGTGGAGGGTGGGGGGGTGGGGGGTGGAATGCATATTGTATAACTCTGCTACAGTAAAAGATTCCAAAGCATTAAAAGGAAGTCAGTTATAGCTATGCACAAAATGTAACATAAACCACAACGACAACATTATTTGCAATCACTACATCAAAAAAGATATAGCCGAATGTAGGTTGGGAACTCTAGTTGAAGTATTAAATGAGGTCAAAGAGAGGCACACAGGCAATATTATAGTAGGGGGAGATTTGAATACAAAAATTGGAAACCTCAACCAGATAGACGAGGAACGGTTACTTAACACTAAACTAGAGAATAAAAGACACGTGTCGGACCCAACCATTACCATGAGGGGTAGACTACTGACGGGTTTTACCTTGTTATATTACGATTATCTTAAACTAGACTTAGACTAAATTATATTACACGAACGAGAGACGATTAAAATAAACGAACGACTGATGGTTACAACTATAAAACAAGTGCTCCCTCGAGCACGCCGCTCCGTAAGTCATGCAAGACGCATTGATCTAGAGAGCCAAATGCGTCCACATATTCTTAACAACTACTTTGCGAGCTGATGGAGGGAACGGGCAGGGTAGCGTTAAATAGGAGAAGTAAGTCAGACAGCAAAAGATTCAATACTTATGTAGGAAAAAACAAATACAGTACTTTGGATCTGACATGGATTGAGTTAACAGTACTTGAAAGGATAGTCGCTTTCAAAGTCAAATGAATTGGAATATACGATCATTTACCTATAGCAATACAAATTGAGGGTAACCTGGAACTAGATAATACACCAGCAAAAGTGTGAGTGCATTAAAAAAATTAAAATGGAACCAGGAAAATGCCAATACTTATCAACAATGGTTAGAAAATTACTTATGTGAAAGTGACTTAAATGTAGAAAATTAAAATTTGCAAGAAATTCACGAAATATTTGTTGAAGGAATAAAAAGAGGTTGCAAAAATTACTGTACCATACAACAAACACTAAATATTATTAGTAGAGCGAATGAAATAAATAAAGAATGTTTTGACAAAGATTATAGGAAAAGCAGGAAAGAACTCAAAATGCAAACCCATATTTACAGAAAGATCCAGGGCGAAAGATCAAAGGCAAAATATATAGAACTTAAAAACAAATACAAGAACCTATTAAAAAAGCAAGAAAAGAGAAAACATCGAGAAACTTCAGAAGTAATGGACACAAGAAACTTTTGGAAACAGTAAAAAAGTTTATAAACAAACCATTGACTGAATGTGAGGTGAAGTCCAAGGAGTGGGAATGCTACCTCAAAAAAATCTATAAAACCACTGAACCATCAAAAACAATGTATAAAGACGCGAGACACCCTTTTCTTGACAAGCCAATTGAAACTACCGAGTTGTAGAAAACATTGAGAAAATTAAAGTCTAACAAAATTCATGCTTCTGTGAATAACAAACGAAGTGATGGAGAAAGGGGAAACTCTATACAGCTGGAGTAATACTTAATTAACTATGCTATACAAAAAGGAGACCCAAAAGACCTAAATAATTACAGAGGCATCGGTCTAGCAAATGTAATTCTGAAAATTGTCACCTGAATTTTGATTAACAGATTGAATACACGGTGCGAAAGCAACGATATCCTTCCGGAAGGGCAGTCAGGTTTCAGGGCTGCAAGAGAATGCGAAGACATCTTTACGCTACAATACAAAATAACAGAAATCCTCCAGACACTTAAAACGAAACTGTACTTCTTGTATGTTGATTTCAAAAAAATCTTCGACTCGATCCAACACACCCTTCTATGGCACTAGATGTACAGACTGGATATCAGCTGTCAAATGATAAATATAATCAAAAGGATATATGAAAAAGCCAACACCAGGGTGAAACCAGGAGCCGCATTAACTAATAGAATTGACATGACAAAAGGAGTATTACAAGGAGGATACACCGAGGATATGTCATATGATATCGACGATTTTTTTTGTACAACATGGCCACAATGGATTGACCAAAAACATGGAGCTTCTCCTCTTCACCAATGATTTAGTAATCATAGCCAATAACTTCATTGACTTACAAGATAAACTGAAAACATTGGAAGAGTACTGTAGAGAAAACGAGATCGATGTTAATACCGGAAAAATGAAAATATTGCCATGTAATGGACTAGAAAAGAAAACCAAGAAGAAACGGGTTTAGTATAATGAAAAATAAAAAAACCGTTAGTTACCTCAAAATACATTAGCTGGCAAGCGGCAAATAAACTCTTTGACGCAGTAACTCTATCAACCTTATTTTATAGAATTAGCATATGGGGGACCAAATATTTGAAAGAAATGGAAAAAATTCAAATAGAATTCTTTAAAAGACTCTTAGACGTGCCAAAAAACACTTCAGGCTACTTGATCAGTCTGGAAGTCGGTAAAATAAGCCTGGAATATGGAAATTTCAGAGCAAAAGAATTCTCAATTATTGGACTACAATATTAAATATGAGAGACAAGAGATTCCTTAAAAGATGCTTGGAAAAACTTATAAACATGAATGCGTGAAACCCGGACCTGAGAAGAAATTAATTTACCCAAGTAAAGATAATACGGGAAGGATATGGATGTGACGGCGAAATAATCGAAATCGCAAATCTAAAACGATTTAACAAAGATGAAGTAATTTTAAATGAAATAATAGAAAAGCTCCTATAGAATGAGAAAACTAGAGGGAAGAACTCTAAATACAGTCCTATTTATCAACACATAAAAGACCTCCCCGGGATAAAACCGGAGGAATACCTGAAAATGACTATTTCAATAAAATACAAGAGAACATTCGCCCAATTAAGATTAGCAGAGAGAGACATATGGAGATTAAGAAGCAAAGACGGAACCGCTTATCATATTAAGCAAGAAAACATACAGTGGCTCCAAAAAGTATTCGTACACTGTATTATAAGGAAATTCATCTACTTCTGAAATTCTGATTTCAATGAAACTTTATCTGTGTACAGAGTATGGTGTGCCCTGCGTGGAGCAATTATTTTGGCGACGAAATATCTTCTAAGGGGGCTGATAACAAATCTCAAAGTTTCAGTGATTTTTCACGCTTTGAATACAAGATTTTGTATTCTTTTTTTTATTACAATGCGATAGAGTATTAAAAATTAAACGTTTTCTATTTGAAAGGTTTTGCTTCATCAAGTGCCATTACAAAGTTATTTTTAAAAAATAAGAGAAAACTCAGAAACTTCAACGCTGGTTTCACCCCTTTAAAATGGCATTTAGATGAAAAGAAGAGATTAATTCACACGTATAATATTACGATCTACATACCCACCAAGTTTTATCAAATACTTCTATCAGACTCAGAATTTAAGGGTTAAACGAATTTATTTGTGACTTATTGTACGAATATTTTTTAGAGCCATTATATATCACCTGTGCAATAGTAATACCTTGATATTGGAATCGTTAAAACATGTATTAAGAGAATGCCCGATGTACAATGAATCCAGGACAGCATGCTTTAAGTACGAAAGCATCACAAAGATCCTTAAATCTGATACTGAAGAAGACGTAAAGAAGGTGTAATACTTAATGAATAGTACAATAAAAATCAGAGCACTCTGTCTGAATAAATGATTCACACTCAATGTCAAGATGCAATGGAACTGAAAATCGCTCAACCAAACATCTTTCTTAGTCACAGCTTCAGTTTTAAATCTTATATCTTTATTTTTTTAGGCTCGTTTTAGAATTGATAGTTTATTACAGTATACATAAATATTATTATAGTATATATATAGTATGTATAAATACAACCTATATAAGAAGTTAATTTATTTCTAAACCTATCATTTAAATCTACCATCTTTCCAACAAAATGGGAAACAACCAATCACTTCCTTGCTTGTTGTTTTAATGAGTATAAATTAAAATAACAAAGTACAGGTAACCCTTCTATAACACGGTAAATAGGTTCCTAGATGTTAGGTTTTATGGAGTGAAGGAAAGGCTGCTGGAATAAACCACTACACAATACATATATTTTACTGTTTATTAATATTTAAATGATCTTAATAGATATAATTTCATTCTAACGTTCGTACGTGTCGCGAGCTCTTTGCTGACTAACTTCGGTCACATATTTTTGGTAGAGAAAGGGAAAACAAAATAAAACAAAAACACCTTACTAACTATCGATATCGACGGCTATGATCGATACTCTATCACTAGAAAATGCCGTGTTGTATGAAACTCAGATTCAGTACAAAAATGCAGGTTACGTTCCGAAAACTTATTAAAAACAATTTCTTTTTTAATTCTACATAAACAGCTTAGTTTTTATTAAAAATATAAATGTATGTACAACACAAAAAAGAAAAAAAGAAAACAAAAATATTATTTTAATTTTATAAATTTCTTTGTCGTTATTGCTCAGTATAATCAACCGAGAACGTTTTTTTGGTGGTATGCTTTCGCCTTCACTTTCAGAACTTTTTTCTTCATTTGAAGTTCTTGCATCTTCTTCCCTCTTAAAAAAATCTGTAATTTTGTTTTTCTTGTTGGTTCTTACCAGATCATTGTAAATTTATTGATAGAGCTAAATAGTTTTTCAGTTCCCTTTTGAATTTTCGGCTTCTTAAAGAGGAAAGGTCTGCATTGAAGAAAAATGAAAAGATTTTCAACTAAGCTTAGGCCTTCTTGTAATTTTTTAAATGTTAAATTATTAATTCAAACGGTTAAGTCGACAACCCTCGCTTATACTAGAAGTACAGCGTTGTACAAAGATTTTTGTAATTTTCTTATTGCGTTAAAGCAAAACTGTGTTATAGGATGCAGTGTTGTAGGAGGGCTATCTGTATGTATAATGTATTAGAAAAGCGTTGTCAATATTCTTTACAATATTATTGATAACTACTGTTTCTATTATCTTCAGAAATCGGTCATTTAACAAGCTGATAATTATTAAAATTTATATAAACAAGTGTAAATATGAGGTCTAAATATTCTACATATTTGCTTGGAATAAATTTTTGTAAGTATATTATAGTTGTACCTCGACAGCTCGAACCTCTTTAATTCAAAAACCTGTATAAAATAAAAATTTTCTTCACTTCCTACCATTCTGCTATGAAAACCTTTATAAATCGAAATAAAATTTACTCTGATTCAAATTTGTTATACATTTGAAAAAACTTTTTTATTTCTATAACTTGAATTTAGAATAGCCAAAGCTCTAGAAGTCGAAGCTTACTTCTATAAGTTAAACTTTTATTGTCGCTGCTTGTGCATATAGTTCGAAATAATAGCTATATGTCTTTCGACTTTAAATCTCTCTCGAAAATTTCAATAGGTCCAAACCATAACATGATAATTTAGGGATTCTCTTATGATACATTCAACTCAATATATTCGTTGGGTATCGCAATGTTTCAATACTTACCATTCAATATCTAAGAGTACTCCTATACTCCCTATTAAATTTTAGGTATTTAAAACAAAACAACAAAAATTTTCAACTTTTTACGATTATATTAATTTATTAGTTAAAAATAGATGAATTTTTGAAAAATTTTCGATGCTCTTTTATTTGTTAAAAAAATATAAATAAATTCAAAAAACCATTTTATGAAAATCTATATACAGTTACTACGAATGTATTAAAATTAATAAAATTTGTTGTCATTATAATTACAATAGTTATGATAATAAATTTTAAATACTTTAATATGTCTATGTAAACTGTATAAAATAGACTTCGTGATTTTATGTGATTTATTTACGTCTACTGGTAAACAAACGTAGGAAAATTTGTTATTTTTTTTAAATTTATTTAACTTCGGTTAATGTATGGATTAAGATTTATAAAATGTTTAAAATCTTTTCGCTCCTTAAACAGTAAAAGGCTGATAACATACAGACTTTTGTGATTGATTGTAAATCCAGCCGTATTTTGAGAAATTTCATACGTAGTAATTTCTAGCGTACTTAAAGACGATTTATGAGAGAAAGATAGTTTTTTCAGTATAGATATCTATTATAAACATTATTTTTCCCAAAATTCGTTTTCATGATCATAATTTTCTGGGCTTAAAGAAAACAAACATATTTCATGTAAAACGTTTGGTGAAGTATATTGATTTGATTTTAGCACTCATTATACACACAATTGACGATAGGCAAACAAAGAATTCTATAAAAAGCTCATAATTCAAAGTAATTCAAAATGTTGACAAGCAAATAACCATTAAATTTTTCAGGGACTTCTTACTTGTACAGTGTACGCATGTAGTATGCATGTTTTAAAACATAGTTTTATAAATAGTTGTTTTCTAAAAGTATTGCACATATCATTTGTTTTTCAGTTACTAATGTTTATTGCTATTAAGTATAATTGATAAAACAAATCAGATAACTTACGATTAATATATTTAATTATTTCATATATTAAAATCAATTACAAAATAAACAGAATTCAATAAAAATAATAACAAACTTAATGACTATGTTGTGCTATTATATTTACACTTGAAGTTTTTGATAATTTTCCACATCAAATACTTTCTCAAATGCTGGTGTTTTCGGATAACATACATATTATTACGTTTTCTGATTGAAAAAAATATAAAGTAAATTTACACAGCTATTATTTTTGTGTCGATTCATACTTTAGAAATATTTTGTACACAAATATTCCATTTAAAAAATTTATGATTTTTATACATGTAGATAACTTTTTAATTATTATATAAATTTGAAATATTTGTACTCCTTTTAATCTATATAATTAATAATAAAACTTAATTTTCATAAACAGCTATGAATACAAAATTTTAATATTTACAATCTCTTTAACGATATTTCAATTTCAACCAACTTTTAAGAGTTTACAAAATTGTAGAACGATTTGAATACAACATTATTTTAGATTCATATAAATGAGATCTATAAAAGACATTTTATAAAATCATGCTTATATCAAAAGGGATGTGCTTTTCCCAGAGACCCATCGAAGTTTTCGTGTCCCTGTGCACAAATTTTTTTGCTTCCACCTAGCCTTACTATTTTATTCTCTTTTCTTGCTGACTATCAAGTGTCCAATTATTTCTTTTTCAACAATGAATGGTGTTTTTTTCCATTGTTTCTCTTTCCTTTCTTTACCACTGCATTCCTATCTATTACTATATTTTCTTACTTCTTTGCATATAGAGGAGCAGCAACAGAAGAAAAAGAAAAGGTAATTAGAGGTAATGGTGAAAACTAACGAACATGTAGCATAGGTAGAAAAGTGGTAGGGATGATGTTGGCGGCCATTTTAGGTCACGTGACACGGGTGTGGCATGGTGGCGTTGACGATCAATACGCCGCTGAACCTAAATCAGAGAGAAGGAAAAAAGGAAAAACTGGGAAGGAGAATGTATTTTGTTGCTCTCATGCTTCCGTGATTTATTAAAAACCTATTTCATTCAATCCAACCAATGATTTACAATTATTGATGAAACTTGAATTAAGATTCCTAAATTTGATCTACTTTTGAGAATGATTAAGTTCCTGTACAAAGTTTTGTTTATTCTTTATTTTCTTGTTATTAGTATGTTAGTATTCTAAATTGAAATTATAATATGGAAGTACACTTCTATAAAAGAAGTGTAAAACAGATTTATATCAATTAGATTAACAAAGTTACGAGTATCTATCCTTATCTTATTCTAGCGTAGAAATTAAAAAAATATTGATTTTTATGTACGTGTCTTTAAAAATTTACCTGTAACTGAATTTGTCTAAATTCGTAAAAATTACGAAGTTGCAACTGTTTAAAGAGCACACATTGGGGGTGTCAACTTAAGCATGCTTAGAAATGGATTGGTACACGGCTAAGTAATGTAAAATTATGTTTTTCAAAAAGCAAAAAGTGGTTAAAGTTGTTATCAGGAAAATCTAATTATTAAAATGTTTTGGAAAGTATAAAGCACATTTATAAAGACAATTGAAAATATGTTCGGGACTAGAAACAAACAACTCATACAATTAGGAACAACAACTGTCAGTTAAATGTCTAAGTAATCATTTATTATCTAAATAGCCGTTTTCGTATTTAACGAGAAATTTTATAATATACTACGGGTATTGCGAGTGTGCAACAAGAGTAAGTTTCAGTGAATTTCTGAGATCGACGTCGAATTTATCATTCGAAATAGGAGAAAAGGCTAAAAATAAAGGTTAGAAATCGGCCAAGCAAGAGCCGTTGTACAAATTTAGGTTGGCAAAATAATTGTAAATATACATATTTCTAGGTAACCAAGAAATAACATTTTAAACGAGTTTTTCTCGAAACCGTATTTTTTTGAGATGATGTCTACAATATCTCAAGTTCTAAATAACTGAATAACTTCAAATTTGGAGAGATTTCTCAGTAAACATGCCGTTATCGCATGAATCTTGGTTTTCGCAACATGCTTAGTTTCCTCATATTTTTTTTTTTTTTTTTTGTTAGTATCGCATAGACTAAAAAAGGCGAAAAGATCGATATTTTAATTTTAGACTGCTGCCATTTTTTTAATTACTGAAATTATTGATTTATAGTGATTCACACCATAGCCATACTTATATCGATCTAAATGCTATTTTACTTTTTCGTGGTAGATTAAAAGGACGACCAAAATCATGCACACAAGCAAGACACATTTTTTCACAATATTAAGTCAATACAGTTCATTTGATTTGTGTTATTTTTATTTAAAAAAAATAATTTGTAACTCTAAATATTAGTAAATACAAATTCATATGAAAAGGTCTTATAATTTCATTTAACCAAAAATGTTAAAAAGTCGATAAAGTGGCTTTTTGGACTAAAATACCCTTAATTGTAATCTCATAAGGAACTGAAGGTGTCGAGAAAATATTTTTACAAAAATTCTTTGACATTAAGGGAGTAGTTCTACAAATGTTTTTTCTGCAAATATAGTAGAGGATAAAGTTGAGAGTCAAGTTAGTTTTTTTATTCATAATATGATAGTTATTTGTTGTTTGTTAGGAAAAGTTCAGTAATATTAAATTATGAAAGATGTAGAGCTAAGGTCAACTTATGCTACAAAAAAGAAACAGAATAAGGGAAAACTCGAAGATTTAAATGGAAACAACTTCCTTTAAATATTTAACTTAAATCGCTTACGTAATTATGGCACAATTATCATTGTTTAAAAGATTATGTTTAGAGATGGGCACATAGAAAGCTAAGACGTGTTAAACCAGAATTTACAAAATATTTAGAGAATTATATTTATAACAATAGAAGATGTTAAAGAAATATACATGTAAAGAGCTATCGAATAATTTTTAATGAAATATTGTTTAACTAAAATTATTTTAGTAAAGTAATTCTTAAAGAATCTTGTCTGTCAACTGGTTGCTCATTTCTAAATGGTGATAATTTTTTCATAGGAGGAATATTTTTACAGTTTATTTTACCGAAAGATTTTACAATTTTACGACTTTCTATAAAACAAAATGACTCATTGTTAAAGACTGCTGAATTCAGCTCAATAGACTTCATTTTATTATGAATAAAAGAGTATAAGGTTTTATTTATAAAAAATAATTTAACTTTAAATATTTGTTTGCAAAAGAAACATTTGTATTCTAACGTCTTTTGCATTCAACATTTTTTTATACAAATATTTTTTAATGCTTGCAGTTCCATGTGAAATATTTCAATATTTTTAGTCAAAGCAGGTAATACATGTACGTACAATATTTTAATATTTCTTGTAAATTGGATTATAATTAAATTATATAAAAATACAATTATGTAATACAGTTCAGAATAGCTTACATAAGAGTTCCAGTCAGCAAAAAATTTTTAATCAATATTTAAACTAAAATGAAATATGAACAAACTAGGTTTGAATAAAATGTTAACGTTTTAATTTGATTTAAGTTCAAATAATTTCTAAATAACAAGATAAAAATTTGTTGAGCTGAAATGCAGCCTAATTGGTTATTACAACAATATTTAACACCGTTAGTAAAATTCAATTTAATTTAATATTTGTAATTAATTATCATAAAAGGAAAAATAATGTTTCCGTTTTTATGTTTTTACTAACGCCTGAAAATATCCAGAGTGGAGGAACACAGTAAACCATGGTCCACTTATCTATTGTTTGCTTGTTGTTACGCACACCGTGTAATCGAGATACAACAGGTTACCAAGAGAATCTCGTGATTATGTACTGACACGTTGTACACTGGTTGAAATCGTGAAAAAGCTGGTCAAAATGCAGTCTTTCAGGTATGGGGCAGCTATTTATGATCGTTGTATATTTGTTGTATACATTTAAGGGTAACAAACGCCACTTGAAATTTTAAATTATAGTTTACTAATATATAAATCTTTAAAGTCGGTAAAAATTTTGCGCTTCTTAATGACTGATAAAGTTTAGTATCTTTGACAATGCAAAAATCGATTAACTTTATAAAACAAAAAGTAAAGAAATGCGATGAAACAATATACATTGCTTTTTAAAGTTCTCTTTATAATATAAATTCAAATAAATATTGTAGACTGCATATAGATGTAGCTTTCATATAACGGTATATGAAATTAATAATAAAGAATAGCCAAAAATTAATTGTGAGTAATGTAACAATATTTATGTCACTGGGGGAGTTAATAGATTTGGCAAGTGAAAAAAATAATAGTTAAATTCAGTGTTTAAATTTTATGTCTATTACAGAGAAAGCTAATTATTATATATTTTTATTACAGATTTTCATAAAAATGAATATTATCAGTTCTCTTATAATATATTATTTGTGAATAATTTATCAGCAATATAAATAGTGTCCCCATCAGCTGTATCTGAGATCTCGTTCGATTTTTTCTGAAGTTTTTGTAGTACTCATGTTTAACAGGAGGAATGAATTTTAGCAGATCCATCATATCTCTCTTTTTTCCCTTGTCACAGTTCTACCTTTAGGATATAATAAAGGCTGATTTAGATTTAAGTATATCAATGGCATTGAATTCTGAATCTTCATTATAATTATATTTGAATTGTAAAAGATGCGCCTCCTGCACATTTTACTGGAAACTTTATAACGGTTAATTTACTGTTAACTACTGCATTTTCTAAAAGTTTTGTTGAGAAAAAATCTTGGTGAGTCATTTAGATTACATTAAAGGATGCTTTCCTTTTACATGTTTTGATTATATTATACCAATCGTCTGGTGTAAAAATGTTTTGAATCTTTTTCGCACGTGACTCAATAATGGCAAAATCTGAATCATTAGGTAAATAGCTGTGTTCACCAAGCAAAAATTTCATTTCAATTGACTCAGCTCTTATTTTCGTACTTTGAACAAGTTTCAATAAACTTAAAACAGTTTTGATATTCCTATTTTGCCCGGTACACAGATCTGAATGTTATTTTATCCCAATTATCGGGATTACAACTTCTTTTCCTCCCAATCAATGTTTATTGCAATATTTGTAATGTTGCAGTTAGAAGAATCCGAAGATAAACATAACTGTTTTATCGAGCCAGACCTTCCGTTAATAAATCGTATCGAAGAACCATTAGACGATTCACTGTTTTCCACATTCAGATTGTTATTAGTCTCAATCATCTTGATTATAACGGTATAATATTTATTTTTTATTAAAATAACTATCAAATTGAAATAATTCTTTATAATAACTTCAAACACAGCACTTGGTTCTGCGGCAGCTAAACTGTGACTAATTAATTTGTTACTTTAATTCTGATAAAACTACACTAAAAAATTTACCATTATCATTAGAGGCATGATATTGAATTTGAGTAGAATTATTGCAACGATTTACATTAGAGTACGGAGTTAACGTCTATTAATGTTTTTTCAAATAAATTATTTATTATTCAATTGCCAAAAAAATTATGCCGTTTAATGGTGTTAATCTTTATTATTTGGAAAATCTATTATAAATATAAAAAGCTATGACCGAACTAAGTGCTTTGACACTTAAATTGAAGACTTTTCAAAAAGTGGAGTTAATCGCTTTGTGTTGTGTACGATTCAATATCGTAAAATGTTTAATATTAAAAAATTCGTATGTAAAGTAATGTAACCTTAAAATACATGCTGTAAACATAAACTTTACTCTTGAAAAGTGACAAATACTTAAAAATACAGTGCAGTATTTTTCTCCTTAAAATATCATTAGTCGTAACTATAATATATATTAGTCGAAAATAGTAATATTATTCACCAAGTTCAGTAAAGGGGATTTTTTTACCTAAAGTTATATATCAGCTACGAGAATCGTTCAAAACATTTTGACAAAATTTTCCGTTTTTTAAGATATTAATATTTAAAGTATCAACCACTTAGGGATATTAAGGATGCTGCCTATATGAATATGCGTGATATATAGTTTTTAATCATTTTTGTAGGGTTGTTCTGCCTACGGCCGTACGTGGCGACCCATTTGTGCTTTTTTAGTTTATTCTCGTATAGTCAGTCGTCAGACGTGCGATATGTATAAATGCTTTAAGCAAAAAGAAATTATGATGTATCTTTTTGTATTTTCATTAACCATATATTATGTAACATAAATACATTATAATTAAATAATTATAAGCACAAGAACAGTGTGATGATTTATCCCGTAACAATTCTGTTTTCCAATTATTAACATTAAGAACCTACTGAGCTTAAAACATATCATTTATAACAAGACGAATGTTAATAACTTAAAGCTATAGACATTTTGCATTGGTATAGCAAATGCTGAGTTGTCTTAAAATAAATCAATAATTCTTGGTTAATATTACTGATGCATAACAAGAACTAACATTTATCAATTACGAGGATTAAAATTCAAATAAATATTATTGTAATGTCTTGTATAGATAAAAGTCTTCCTCTCTTTAATGTTCGCCTTTGATAACTCGATTGCACTTTTCAAAGTTGTACATTGCATTTTCATAATACACATGTCATACCATCTGTATGATTCAGAGAACAAATCAATTCGTTCAGAGAACAAAACAACGTTTCGTTCGAATCGCGTCAACTTTCGGATGTCGCTTTATTTATAAAATATTCTGATAACCTATCATTTATAAAATCGTTCTAAATAATTATAATGATCAGGTCTGTCTTGAGCTAGTGTACCGATAAGGCGCGTTTCGTCTGTCAGATGCGAGTTCCATAGTGATAGATAAGTCAGTTAGTGCTATTCAAATGAGTAAGAGTTTTTTGCGAGCCTCTGCACATATAGTGCATGAGCAAGCAGGAGACATAGTTTACAATGGTTTGTATGTACAGGGACTACTGTGTTACGGAAGAACTTCAAACGACAACCGAAAAAAAAATCAAACCGTTCCAGTTCAACCATCCCGCAGCTCATACGCGTCAATGGTTTCAAATTATAACTTTCTGAAAAAAGATCAAGCAATAATTTTAGACTCAATAGAAGGAATTTCGATCGAAAACTATCCAAACGCACTCGGAAAAATGATCAAGCCCACTTCTATTCGATTTGTTTCACAAATTTCAAATAACAGAGTATGCGTTTATCTGGACTCGAAAATTACCGTTTCCAACATAGTAAACAATCATAGACATATCATTATGAACGATAACACTGTGAGTGTAAAACCATTGATCACTCCAGCTTAACGTATTATACTTTCAAACGTTTCCCCAACAATTCTACACGACATCATCGAACACGCTTTCCAAAGTAACAAAATCAGGACCACAACTAAAATATTCTTTTTCAGAGCTGGCATCCGAGAATCAGGTTTCACGGACATATTGAGTTTTAGATGTCAAATATTCGTCAATCCGGAAGATGTAAATAAAATACCGGAATCTCTCACTGTCACCTATGAAGACACAACATACAGAATATTCGCAACCACCGACAAATTCAGCTGTTTCCGCTGTAGCGAAACAGGTCACATAGTCAAACAATGCCCAAAGATAGACGAAATCTACGACCAAATCACCGATAACATCAACTGCTCTACACATTTACAGACACAAACAGATCCTATGTCTGCGTCCCATCGCTCAAGTAATCCTTCTCCCACCACAGTACCGCAACCATTAACACAAATAGTATAAACATAAACCCAGATAACAAAAGAACTCTCTCATCATCCACTGTTAGTCCGAAAGACATCATCAGTACCGATGACAATTAAAATCAATTTGTTCCAACACAAATTAACAGCCGAATCCGTAAAGTTCCGGAAATAAACAAGAAAAGCACTAAGCGTATCAAACTACTAAATGACCTTACCAACAAAATAAGTAGCATCCTTGAGCCAGCAAAAACTAAGGTTAACCACCCACAATCACATTACTTCCTCAACTATAATTAACTTACCAGTCTAATGGAACATACTCATAGTGTTCAAGTCCCCTACAATATAGTACTAGATTATACCCAAAATATACCGGCCTTAGTCCAAATGGTAACAGAAATCTACCCGTGCCTGAAAGGGATAACCATAAAAGATAGAATCCATAGACTCACTAAAAAATATATGTATATATATAAACTAATAGGTCTCCCAATGACATCCACAGATAATACATCGGTTAGCTCTGTTGTTGATGCGCTGTTAAGTCAGAAAAAAGGAAAAAAGAAAAGAAAAGAAAACGTTTCGTTGTTCGAGATGGCAAAGATTTCTTTTACATTTTCTGAATCTGGCCGTAAAAGTAGCTCGTTGCGTTAAGTTCAGAAGCCAAGTAGATAGAAAGAATCACGAGACGTATTCGAGTACTCGTACAGTTCACGGATATCGCTCCGAGTGTTATTATCGTGTGTATATATATCTTAATATACAGAGTGGGGCATTTGAAACAAGACAGGTGAATAACTCGTTTGTTTTTGACAATAGGAAAAAAAGTGTCAGAAAAAGGTTGTTTGATTTCGAAGGGTACATAATATTGTGTCAACAATTTTTCTATAGGTGAAGACATAGAGGAGATACGAGGGTCAAATTTGGTTTTTTAAATAGGATGACCTAATTTTTTTATTCACATTCTTATAGAGCCTTTCAAGACGAATACAGTGACCTATAAATGGTCATTTAAGGTCACAGCATGTGAATTACAATGAAAAACAAATTCTACCAAAACAGTTTTCAAATATCTCGCGTGTTCTACCGTTGTTAATATGTTTCTCTCGTTATTACTATTATGGGTCACGGAACATAAACGTAAACACATTGAATCACATTGTACTGGTACCTGTATCTACCTAGTACGGGTTTGTCCTTTGACTAAATTGCGTATTTGCATTAACATTTAGTTTTCAAAAATACGTTTTACAAATAGAGGTAAAGTAAATATGATTTTCATTTACGGCGAATGTCGTAAAGTTATAAGGGAAACAGTTCGTATCTATGGTGAAAGATTTCCCAATCGCGTCAATCTTGTCACATATTGAAAAGAACTTTGAAGAAACGAGAAGTGTGACACACAAAACACTCAGTCGAATTAAAAGTGTGGTTGATCAAACGAATGCGATAAATATTTTAGCCGCTGTAGAACAAAATTCGCATGTCAGTAAAAGGAAGTTTGAACGCGACAGTGACCAAGTATTTTGCGAATATTTCACATCAGTAAGTTTCACCCGTTTCACATCTCACTTCATCAATACTTAAGTGAAAATGATCTTCCAAAACGTCTATTATTTTGTGAATGGGACCTACGACAACTCCAAGATGATAAAATATTCCTGTCTAAAATTTTGTTCACGGATGAAGCAACATTTACAAACCATGGGGAAGTTAATCGTCACAACATATACTATTGGTTAGTAGACAATTCACGATGGCTGAGAGAAGTTGAGAAACAGAGACCTTGCTCTGTGAACGTGTGGTGTGGACTTCTATATATTAAAATAATTGGTCCACATTTTATTAATGGTACGTTAAATAGTCAAAAATATTTCATGATTTTAACAGATATTTTACCAGAATTGTAAGTTAATGATCTGTTAAACATACGACAATCCATGTGGCTCCAACAGGATGGATTTCCTGCACATTCTGCATTGGTCGATTAGAGAGAAACAAATGGCCAGCACGTTCTCCAGACCTGACACCCTTAGATTTTTATTTTTGGGGAAAATTAAAGGAGTAAGTATATTACGAGATGCCGACAACAATAGAAAATATGCAAGAACGAAGAAGAGCTTGTTCTTCGATACATCCAAACGAAATTCGACAAGTCATACTATTGGTATCGCTACGTTTTAGATCCTGTATCCTGTATCAATGCTTATGGTCGCCATTTTGAACATCTGTATTAACCCCTTAATCTACAACTGCGGGTACAGCTCGTAGTAGATGATCGAGCCAAATATTAGCGGTGGCGCCCTCCTAAAGTAATAAATATTTGTGGAATATTTAAATAAGAAGGTAATTACAACCTGATGTAATAATTGTGGTAGATGCAAGTACTATAAAAAGTTCATTTATACAAAAATCAGTAATGCAAAATTAATAATTTGTAATGGTGTGATACAAGTCGTGCGAATGGCTCGAAAGCTGCGCGAGCTTGTTTACATTATTGGCCCAAAATTCTCGAACGTAGATTGTAGGTTAAGGGGTTAAGAGTGAGCATAAATTTGAAAATAACCAAAATAATTGAAAACTGTCTTGGAAGAATTTGTTTTTTATTACAGTTCATACGCTGTGACCTTCGAAGATCCCGTCATAGCATCGACTCATCTTCAAAATCATCTGAACATACTTCAAGAATGGGCCTCCAAATGGAAAATTAAGATCAACGAAGCCAAATTCAGCCACATCACCTTCACCCTTAAAAAGGACCGATGTCCCCGCATAGTATTCAATGAAATTCATATCCCTGAATCCACAACGGTGCGATATTTAGGAATTCATCTGGATAGCAAAGTAACCTGGAAATATCATATAACAAACAAAAGAAAACAGCTGAATCTAAAACTCAAAAACATATACTAGATACTTGGCAAAAGGTCAAAATTATCACTAGAGAACAAAATACTAATTTACAAAACAATTCTTATACCGATTTGGACCTACGGACTAGAACTCTGGGGTAGTGCTAGCAAATTCAGTATTGCCATTATTCAGAGAGCACAATCTAAGGTACTCCGTGCAATTACAAACGCCACATGGTACGTTAGCAACGAAACGCTACATAACGATCTCGGCATCCCCTTTGTCGCTGACACCACCCACGAAAGAAGTAGAAGACACTTCACCAAATTAAATGAACATTCAAATCCTTTAGTTATACCACTCACAGAAGAACACGATAATAGAAGATTAAAAAGAAAATGGCCAATTGACCTCAAATGAGGCTTAGGAGGTCTTTTCAATGGAAAAGTCCTCATCATGCCAAAAACGGACTACGTGTCAACAGATCAACCCATAGAATATGAATTCTGATAGCTGATTTAAATAATATAAAAAAAAATAAAAAAAAAAGATAAAAATATGCTGTGACCTTAAATGACTATCATTTATAGGTCACTGTATTCGTCTTGAAAGGCTTTATAAGAATTTGAATAAAAAATTAGGTCATCCTATTTAAAAAGCCAAGTTTGACCTTCTTATCTTCTCTATGCCTTCAGCTATAAAAAAAAATTGTTGACATCATATTATATGCCCCTCGAAATCAAACAACTTCATTCTGACACTTTTTTTCGTATTGTCAAAAACAAACGAGTTATTCTAGTGTCTTGTTTCAAATGCCCCACCCTGTATAGTAAGCGAGAAAGTGGGAAGGTATAAGAAAGTGTTCTAAGTGAGTGAGTGAGTGAGAAAGCGTACGATCGCAAACATGGAGACTTCTGAATACAGGATTTCTCCAGTTATCGGTAACACTACAAATCAAGAATTTATCATTCCTCATATCCTACCGAATTCTATTAACATCGGGTCCACGGTCAATTCATATGCGTTTGTAGCAGTTCATAATTTCTCCCTCCAAAAAATCAAAAGACGGTATTACAATCAAAGATTACGTTATGGCAGTGAGCACAATAATTGAAGCCACCGACAATAGATTTCTCTCATGTAATTCAAACAGAAAAATATGCATGTTTTTCTTTCAAGTAAAAATAGCTGATAAACTTACGGAAAAATACAAATCAATACTTATTAAAGACAATCTAGTAGAACTAAGGCCGCTGATATCCAAACACAAGAGGGTTCTAATCTCTAATGTTTGTCTAATCATCCCTCAGGACGCGATAGTAGAATATCTTAGAAAAACGGATATAATTCCTAAATCAAAAATCTCCTTTTTACGGTTTTCGTAGGCAATTTTTTAACGAATGGAAAAACGAAAGATTACTACCTGACAAATTTACAATTTAGTACGATGGCACACAGTACTAGATGTATGTCTTGGCCGATAATATGACTTGTTTCAACTGCAATCAGGTAGGTCACGTGGGCCAGTCATTGAAAAATACGATAAACCTTCGTAACACAAACGTTCAGTCATCCACATAATCCTGAAGTTCAGGAATCCGCAGTATACCTTTGCAACATATAAGATGTACAAACCAATCCTCTACCAAAGGAAAAACTACAGACACTAATGAAAAAGCAACCTCGCTCAATCAACTCCTCCTCTAATGCCAGTCGTCTACTCCCCTGTATCCAGTGTTCCGAACACGGATTCTGAAGATACTGATAGAGATACAAGATCTATGTCTAAGGTCGACCTAAACGTACTCGAATGGAGAAGAGAATAAAACATAACAATTTCGAAGCATAACCCAGTTAAACGATTGACAATCTCCTATCTCTGTTTAAACATTCAATGGACATATACCCCAACGACTATATCTTAAACTACAATCAATCGTTTATCGAAAATACATTCGGGAAGATTAACACTTTCGAAATAGCAGGCCAATATACAGTGGCTCCAAAAAGTATTCGTACACTGTGTCACAAATAAATTCGTTTAACCTTGCAATTTTGAGTCTGACAGAAGTGTTTAATAAAACATTGTGGGTATGTAGATCGTAATAGTATACGTATGAATTAATCTCTTCTTTTCATCTAAATGCCATTTTAAAGGGGTGAAAACAGCGTTGAAGTTTCTGAGCTTTCTCTCATTTTTTAAAGATAACTTTGTAATGATACTTGATGAAGCAAAACCTTTCGAATAGAAAATGTTTAATTTTTAATACTCTATCGCCCTGTCGTAAAAAAAGAACCCAGAAAAGCTTGTATTCAAAACATGAACAATCATTAAAATTTTGATGTATGTTATCAGTCCGCTTAAAAGAAAATTTTGCCGCCAAAAAAATTGCTCCACGTAGAACACATTATGTTCTGTACATACACAAAATTTCATTGAACTCAGAATTTCAGGATTAGGTGAATTTCATTATAATACAGTGTACGAACACTTTTTGGAGTCACTGTACGAACAACATCGAGAAACTCAGCAGTATCATGTCATTGCTCTACCCCCTGCTTATCAAGAGGAGTATTAAAAAAGCGTTTCAGCCTCATGATTAAACAACTCGAACGAAAGAAGGGCTACAATTTGATTACAACAACTTCCGACGAATACAACACTGAATAAGTCCCTAAAGTTGATCTTAAACCCAAAAATGCTCCCTTGCCCTCACAAAGTTATATCAATATTAATTCCATCCTAACTAACATTCAACACTCGCATTCAAAATCTAATAAAGAAAATTCTATAATGGAACATTAATAGTTACTCCGTCCGTTACGAACAACTCCAATTAATCGTGAACGAAGATAGCTCCGATGTGGTATGTCTCTAAGAAACTTATCTAAAAACGAACCATAAAATTAAGTTTAAGAATTCCAATATATTAAAAAAAAGCAGAGTTAACGATAACTACGCAAGCGTTGGAGAAGCCATCTTTGTTAATAATTAATTCGATGCGACGGAAATTAGTATAAATTCCAACATGGAAGTGACGGAAGTGGCAATCCTGATTCCACATAAAAACACCACGATTCATATATGCAATATTTATATACCAAACAGTTACTGCATCAACGCACTTGAAGTACAAAATCTTATAGCTCAAATATCCAAGCCATTTATAATTGTAGGAGAATTCAACAGTCATACTATGTGGAGATCCGACAGAACAGATACTAGAGGCAGAATAATCGAAACTGTGTGATTGTGTGAAACTTCTAAACAATAACGAATCAACCCATACAAACATATCAAACCACACATTCAGCTCCATTGACCTTGAGATGTGTATACCATAAATTAAGGATAAAATTAATTGCAATATCCTCCCAAATCTGGATGATAGCAAACACTCCCCCATTACAACTGAATTCAATGATGTCAATTCCAACAGCACAACCCAAGTTACTGCAACCTGGAAAATCAGAAACGGCAATTGGACACAGTATAAAAAAAAAAATCATCCACGACAGTATCACAACAAACAATAAACTTAATTTAAACAAAATAAACGATATCAACGAGATAATCGAAGAATTAGGAAACATTATCACCGATGCGGCCGAAATAGCAATAGGGATAGCATCAACCAAGTGTATACAAATTTCAGTACCATGGTGGAACAACAAATACAATCTGGCACTTAAAAATAAACACCACACCTTCAATAGGTACAAAAAACATCTTATTGTCGAGAATTGCATTGAGTTTAAGAAATTAAGAGCTTTAGCAAGCAGAACAATTAAAACTAGCAAAAAACAATCATCGATTTACTACATTATCGAAACGACCCCCTCGACCCCTGTTACCGAGATATGGAACAAAATAAAACGGATGTTTGGAAAATATAAATCATCTCCTCTTACATCAATTATCGATAATAACAATACCATCCGAAGAGATTGACAACGCTTTAGCAGTTGCTTGAAACATATTGTAGAACAAACATACTATCCAACTACCTATTAAATTTGTTAAAAAGTATAATATTTTAATCTTTTAACTAAGTTTTATAGTGCGTTTGAATTCTTTCGTTACCTTCAAATTTGCTCCTTTTTGATATTTAAAAAAATATCGAAACAACGTTTTGTACTAAAGCAAAAATTTGTTATGCTTTGAAGTCTATATACAGTATATTAATATATGGTAAAACATCTTTCTATATGATCCGTGTTTATTCCGAATATAGTACGCAAAAGTCAAAATTATACTTCTGTTCAAATACTTTCTTTAGCCACTTTATCTTCCTCAGGAATAAAGTTTTGTTAAAATTATAAAGTACATTACAGTTATTTTTACCCATAATCTCCAATATGTTCAAATTCTTTTTTTTCTCATTACTATTTAAAAATTAACGTATGTATGGAAACTCTTGTGTTCGGTAAAAGAATGGATTAGCCGCATAAAAATAGGTAATTTCAAAATTTCTTTCGTTTTGTTCATTAAATATTAATACTTTGCGATTGAGAGGCAACTGTTAATCGCCAAATGATAGTTTCGCAAATTTTCAAGCTTTAGTTAGTTTGTTTATAAGTCAGATTCGGAGGTTAAATAATCATATATGTAAATTTTAGTATGTGACTTAACTAAACTAAATGAACTTTTATATAAAAAAATCTTAGTAAATATTTTACACTTAAAAAATCTTTGAAGTTAATATTATTAGACGACTAACAGTCACTTTTCGAGTGCAAAAGGTTATGCATACAAAACCAATTTATTAAAATGCTATAACCCATTGAAAACTTATTCATCCTGCGCGTTATCATATTTTTTCACTTCAGAGAGGTCCTATTTGAAATATTTCTTTGAATGAGGATTAGTTCTGGAGGTAATTGCATGGGTAGTGTTGAGACACACACTATGTCAACACCATCATGTCACCCACTCCATAGTTTATGACACGGACGCAGAACGAAGGCTACTTTTGAGTTTAGGATGTCAGTTTATCGGCATGCAGTTAACCCTTTGCACTCGAGAAGTACCTGTTGGTCACCAAGTGATAGTATCGCAAATTTGCAGATTTTAGTTAGTTTGTTTATTAGTCACACTCAGAGGTTAAAGAGTCATATATGTAAATTGTGGTATAACTAAACTAAATGAAGTTAACTATAAGCAAATCTTAGTAAATATTTCGAATTTGAAAATTGTTAAAGTTAGTATCATTAGACGATTAACCGACATCTGTCGAGTGCAATGGGTTAAAACATTAATTTATGATCTGACGAGAGAAGGTGTAGTTTTAAGCTTCAAGTTTTTAGATTTTCATTTCTCCCGTCCTCAATAGCCGAGGACGTGTCACAAAAGGGGAATTTCTGAAGGGTACTGGTACACATTTGTAACGGTAAATGACCGAAAGTCAGAACCTAGAAGAATTTTTCGTCGTTGCTAGCCGGCACTACCACCCTCGTAACTAGCATGGCAATACCTCTCCTCCAGGAGCGAACTAAGGGCTCAAGGGAAGTGCTTAACGAATCTTAGGCTCGCTGATTGGTATTTTTCCGAATTCGGAAGGACTAATCAGCGAGTTTTGTCAATGCAATAGGTAGTTGGTGGTCGGTGGCAGCGACTCAGTCACGACAGCCAAAAATTCATTCTTGAACCGAAGGTCGACAAGAAATACAATTCAGATCGTCAACGTTCCACATAATCCGCGGTCTTGATTTTCATCTCCCATTACATACATATCAATTTGACGTGTGAAGAGCGTTCGGAAGAAAAGGTAGTTTAGTAGACACTCAACAGATTAACCACTTGCACTGGGAAGACGTACAATGCACGTCATAATGTATTTGTCGCAGAATTGTCAACCACATGATATACATGTCGTGAGGCAGTTGTCACAGAAACAAAAACCACTTATGTGCGCAACGAATTTACTGCTTATATTTGTGTAATTTTATTACCAATCGATGCGTTATATTCCCTTTAAAAAGCTCTTAGAACTTCTAGGTCGAAAATGAATTGGTTTAGAAGATATAAATCTTTTTCTGATTTTTCTAAGGCATCGAACACGTCCCCCCGCGGGTTACACTGGACCGCTCTGGCACACGCGTCTGTGAATTTCTTGCCAACGCAAGTAATTAAAACGAGGCATTCTATGTATATATTTCATTAAGTTTCCTAATGTCTATACAACAGAAAGGTGATTGCTATTTATCAGCGCATTAACTTTTCTGGAAAACTCCTCCTTCAATATTAAGAGATTAAGATTATATATAGCTTTTCTTGTAACCTGTTTTGACCGGATAAATTTACATTTGAAATCACTGGCTTATAATTATTACGAATGATTATGGGTAACAATAACTTTTTATGATTAACCTCGGTTACGATTGGTGTTAAGCAATGGTCAGAATTTGTTATAAAGACATAGTCGTCGATCACGCGACAGCGATATTAATTTTATTCGTTATTGAAAGACATATATTCGAAGTAGATATTTGGGTGAAAAGGACTAGTTATTTAAAGGTTCTGGGGTAAGTGCTGTGGGGTCGATCACAGTCCTGTTTCCAGAATGCTACATAGCCTTCCCTACTCCGTGGCCAGATCCTTCAGGACAAAGTTCCTATCTTTTATACTAATTTAGATGGTATACTCACCACATTTGCATCTATTACATTTGTCCAGTATTCTGACATCAATTAACGTATGCATACTTGTGAAGATTGCAACATGAAATTTTGTAATTCACACATGTACCATAACATGTTTTGACGTGAGCGGGCTTTGGATTCAAGTCTTTGAAGCAAGGGATTTTCTTCAATCATTTATAGGTTATGTTCCCTGATAGTTGATTCATTTTACTGTGCTTATTTACTATGGATGAACGGGGACTATTTTTGTTTTACATTCGTGTAAAAGGAACAGCGTTTAAAAATAGAATAGAAAAATTTGTGTTTATTACTTTATTTTTATATAAACAATCAATATAATAAGATTAATTTTCGGGACCATTTTAAGCTAAAACTTTCAAATCCTATATAGAACTAATTTAGAAACCGTATTGAATCGACGCAGAACCGTTTTAGAATCGATATAATAGGCTATGGAACCCGAACCGGAAGTGATATAAGTCAGAATCTCTTTCGACCATAATAATTATCGCATCATTTTGATTCTTTACAAATGTTTTGAAAACTGGAATGATGCCATAACCGTTTTCTGCTCCTCCTGAGAATAGCGTCGTATATTAATGTTCGTCTAATAATAAGAATAAAAATTTTTAAACCTACTTTCAGACAGATAAATACTAAAAAAATTGGTGTTTTTGAATTATTGCAATTATTGAAAGTAATTCGTGGGAAATCTCTTTAAACGGATCAGTAACTTTAATGATTGGTTCGCTTACGAGTTAATTATTTCTTACAGATATTTCGTACGTTTTGAATTTCACTAATAAAAATTACACATTGTCAAATAAATTGTTTAAAATAAAACACATGTGTTTTGAATGATTCAGACAAACTGATTCTCCAACATTTCTTATAATACAAAGAAATTTTATTATATTAATCTCTAATAACATTTTAGGACCTTTCATAACTTCAGATGACATATTGATTTTCACTTATATTTTTATATTACTTTGATCTTTGTTACTGTACCGATATTGTAAAAATAACTCATAACATAAAACTTCTGTAACGTCTTTTGAACATTCTGAGTTACCTTCGAATTGCCGACACGTTCAAATTGCCTACAATTTTTTTCGTCGATGCTGATTTCATCGAAAAATTAGTCATTCTATTGATGACGATATCAGTAAATGACATATATCATCATCAGGGTCGATATCAGTGGAAATAAGAATTGATGAATTTAATCTACTGAGAATTAATAAAGACACACGATCGATGAACTTCGGTGGCGATCAGAACGTGTCGATGAAAATATAGTATCGACGAAAGTTGATGTCGGTCAAATCATGTCGACAAAAAGTATTAGCGAAGTGAAATGTCGGCTATTCGGAGGTAACTCGGAACATTCCAATTATATATAGATTCATAAATTACATCTCTACCTAGAAGTATTTCACCGAATTTTTGTAAAATTGTTTGTGTTCTAAATTTATGAAAACTAGTTAATATGACATCTTTAATTGAAAAATCTGTATTTTCTTATAAGGTCAAGATGAACACGTCAGAGAATATACATACCGTGACTCAAACAATTGACTGACTATAAGTCACACTAATTAATTACAATGTATTAAAAAGTATGTTTCTCAGAAAAATAATTAAACAGTAACAGTTTACCGTAGGTTTGTTAAAAAAATGTAACCTACCCATTCGATTAATTTCATGAGGTGCTGTATGTATTATTTTTGATAATTATTTAGAAAAGGGGGGGGGGGTCTCATCGATTTCGATGATTTTTAATATATTGTAGTAATCAACATTTTGAACAACTTTTTCCTATACATATAACCGCCGCTCTGCCTTACTTTCCGAGATTTTCCCTCAAAACAATTGTTGTTACTACAATGAATTCTATCTACTATATATGTACGCGTCTGTAACTCTGTATGCGTCAACTCACGATCGTCTCTTATCTCTTGTTTCTAATAAATAATGGCATAACGACCAACGACGAATAATGTATAATGTGTATAATTCTGAAGTATGGAACTCGCCAAATAGATTATGTGGGCTATTTAGCTGAATTCTTCTCCCGTCAACAATGTGATTTTAATGATCGAGTAATGAAATTTTTCGAAATAATGGCTGAAATCTTTTCAACTTCGGATAATGTCAATAAAGAAAATTGAAACAGAAAATGAGTGCAGCTCGAGACGGCCGGCTACTCAAATCGAGTTTTTAAACACACCCCTTATATGCGTTCATTGCCGGTCGCCTCGATGTATGTATAGAAACCATAAACAACCGGCGACTCTACGCTTCCACACACACTACCACAGTCACATAGCTATAGGCAATATTCATTGTAGTAGTATCAATAGCTTTTTGCAATAATCTCAGAAACTAAGGCCGAGCGGCGGCTATATGTATAAGAGAAAGTTGTTCAAAATATTGATTTCTACAACACAATCAAAAATCGTCGAAATCGATGAGACCCCCCACCCTTTTCTAAATAATTACCTTATTTTTAATAAAAAACTAGAAAAAAGCAGAGCAGTATATACAAATTGATAGTTATGATACTGCTTAAAATTTCCATAAAACGTTTCTTTATCAATTTTTTCATCGTACCAAAAATCAATCTATTTTAATGTTTATATATCGTTATCCCATGTTTCGTTGTTTCCTTTTTTTCTGCACGTTATGAAGTAGATATGTTTCAATACCCAATTTTTTCACTAATCAGAAAGAAATTTTAAATATGAAAACTAGAAAAAGATGTAAATGTTACCGTGAAAGACCGAAAACGGAGAATATGTCGATTTTCTCTGTTGAATGTTAACACATTCCAAATATGTCGGTGAAAGACCGAATATTTGGTCATATTCTTATACATTCGAACCATATTCAAATGAACACAGATATGCTTTGGTATAAGTTGAAATGAGAAGCCAATGTTGAATTATTACTATAACTTTATTATTGGTATTATTTTCTTTTCTCATTTAGAATGTACTATACATTTTAAGTTTAATAGTTTATATCCATGTGCTGTTACTTAAGCTTCTCCTATTTTAAAATATATCATAATATGTTTTAATAATAAAGTATGATTTAAAAACGTAACACAAATATTTTTATTCAACATTCACCATTAGTGCACCCAAGCGACTGTTCCGAATCTTAACATTTTAGCCTTTTACCGTAACATATACACATTAAAATTTCGTTTTACAAAGCTTAGTTTTTGAAAAACGTTAAATTTAAATATTCACCTGATTTTAACACTTATTAACAAGGATGACTTTTCTACTATCCTTTATAGAATTTATTTGCAGTTTTGAAATATCCTACAGATTTTCAGTTTATTTTTACAAGTATAATTTTCCTGTTTGTTTTTATCGCTTGTTCCATGTCAATTAGAAATACCTATGTATTTTTATTTTTATACCTTTATAATATCGTATGGCTTGTTTACTTTCTTTAAATTTTATCTAATTTATTTACTATTATGTATTACAATCGTGGGAGTAAGGGATTTTGGGATGAGAGCAGTAAATGAAAAGTCAGTCAATAAACGGAGCGTGAACAGCGTAATACAGAGTGCGGTGTATAGCATCTTTTGTTCTATCTATTTTTTTAAATACACATGTATTGTTCAAACTATATTCTGGCCTCTCATCTATTCCTGTACTGTTAAATTATATTTTAGTATATAGATTCTACGATCATAATTATTAATTTATATTTTTCCATAACCATTAAATTAAAATTTAATTATGAAAGATTAAAGAAAAATAATACGAATAAATGTACTCACTATTTTGCCGAGTCATTGAGCTGGTACTCGTTGCTTCTTCCGAAACATGCCTGGACTCCGCTGTCGGCCCAGAGTCTATTCATCGCAGCCAAAAGTTCCTCGCTGAATGGCTCCGTGTCTTCCATTCTTTGGATCACGTCAAACACCATTTTCGCGTCCGGCTAGAGAAGAATTTGCCAACTAATTAGGTATTAAAAAATCCAAAGCCATGTTATTACTCTACAACAATATTTATATTATTCACTTTTAAATATTGAAAATATGTTACTTATGTATTTCTTTTTTCATTTTACTCATTTACACCTATGTATATATTTATTTTATATAGAGAGTAAGTTCTTTTTATAGACAAAGTAAGCTGATGTAAAGCTTAATAACTGAAATACACCTGTGGTTGATGGTGAGAGAAGGGAGAGAAGGAAAAGAGGAATGGGAAAGCGGTATGTTTCGTCCGGGACTTGCTAGTGGATTCTCATCGGTAAGGCTTACCTAGCAGGCCCCTATCTTAGACACAGAGATACGAAGGTACAGGTCAGAACTCGTATATGTAGAAACCGTGGCCCGACCCAAGCACGCGCGAGAAAGGTAGTCGGTGAATCCCTCCTAGCCCTTTCGCTACGGCACACAGTGGTCCGAATCGCCCAAAACACTATAGATTCTTATATCCATGGAACAACTTTTGTCATACAAGAGAGTTGCCATAAGTCATTCAGAATTTATTGAGAGACCTTTGAAAACCAAGAAAAATGCAGGTTCTAAAATAATTACATTTTTCTTCTAAAATTTCATACTTTACGTTGTTATATCTTTATAGGGGTAGGAATTTGGGCAAATCCAAGTAGGTCATTCTGAAGAGTGTTCTTTCAGCTATAACAATATGTATAAATTTTTGGAATACACTTATTTTAACCTTTGAAAAATATCGTAAAAGGAATCCCTATGTTTTTCCGCTTTTTTTTTCATTTACTGACAATTACAAAGCGGAGGTTACGAGAGGTTACGACGAATTTTGTATGAGAGCATTCGTTGGAACCTACTGAAGATATCTGCAAAGGAATTTCTTGCGGAACCTTGTAGACCGAAGAATTATAACAATAAATACATAGTTAAGCGCTGAAATCTCTTGATAACCGTTATGCTTTGGGTCGTTATGTTTCGATGTTAAGTGAAAAATGTTTCCTTTTGTACTATAATCGGAATGGTAACTAAAGTACAACTATATTGAAGTATTTTGAAATATTGTTAAGCCACCTTAAAATTAATATTTTTGTCGTTAAGTCAGGTTTACGATATCACCTCATTATTTCGGTTTTCATACATATTTTAAGCCATTTTTATTTATTCCGCTTACTATTATACTGATTTTGCGAACAGTGAATATGAAATAAAAACAGAAGAATTTAAAAAATACTGCTTACGAACTGCAGAAAGATACGTAGAATTGTACAATTGCAATTACATGCCAGTCTCTGCACCTAAAATTCTAACTCACGGATTGAACATTATTGCAAACGCTATCATACTCATTGGAGTACTTTCCAAAGAAGCTTGAGAAGCAAACAACAAATACATGAAATATTATAGAGATCACCGTACTCAAAAAATATTGCGGGTGTAGTCAAACGATCTGTTTGGTCGTTTAATTCAAAATTTGGTATTATTTATATTTTCTTTCTTACATTTTAAATGCCCCAATGATGATGAGGTTATTGTTCTAAATAAATTTTACTTGACACCATCCGAGAAATAATTATGAGTCACATATGAGGTCAGTATAATCATTTTGAAAAGAATTAAAATACAAATTAGACTTTCTACATAAAAATGGATATCAAAATCGGGTATCAATTATATATATTAGTATAGGAAATGTTCTATAAAATGTAGAACAGAAGATGGAATTCAGATGTGAAAAATAAAAGTGGAGTGATTAAAACTTAATAATAGTATATTTAACACGTTCACGCCGGCATGGGCCACCAATGAGCCACGTTTGTATATCGAAAAATACGTAGTACAAAATACTATTTTATTGATTTAACATTATACATTATACATTTCTACCTTATAATCAAACATTCAACACAAAATACATAACATATAATTAATCAATAACAAAATATAACTACTTATACTACTTATGTAATTTTTTAAAACAACTGAAACAAAGCGTCGGCTTATTTGGACAAGTATCACAAAAAGTTATTACCCTTTTTGTTTTATTCGCCGCGTACGCTGTACCTTTCAAATGTGCCAAGCAACATCCGATTGCAAACTTATTATATACCGCTGTATTCGAAAAGGTTCAGGCTATCGAATGCCGTAAACAGAGATCGGTTATTTTTAATAATAACGCGGTAATACACGATCAAAGTTGAAAAATCGCCTTTTTTTTCAAAGTCGATTTTCTCAAAACCTGGGGACTCGGGCGAGGAACGGATTGCGGATTCGGATTCAGGGCGTCGAAACCTACAAGAATCTTGTTTCAGATTTATCGGAGCTTGTCATGACCAAAAAGTCGGAACAATGGTGCCGCGCCGCCCCACAGAGCGGACAGCAAATATCCGCGCCGGCGTGAACGTGTTAAATAACAATTTTGCTTGATAAAACAAATCGTTGCTCTAATATAACAAGTAAATTTACATTTTTAATATGAAAAGACTTACAAAATTATTAAAATACAAAATACATTTGACTGAATACAGTTGTTCGGATGAAGCTAGAAGAAAATTGAAGAGGTAACTGTATGCAACATTTCAATACGAAAACCAAGAGTAACAATATTGCGTTTGACGCTTTGTTTATTAGTTATAAGCAACTAAAGAACGGGCTATTTTGTGCCTGAGAGCATGCAAACGGAGCTGCACGGTAGGTAACGTCAATGACTACGCAGTGATGCTTAATCATAACTACGTGTATTTCTGTAGCTGTTCAGAGGTAAGCCATATTCCGTATGTTAGAAATTTAACGCTGCTAGCATAAGAAAGGTTTGTCTATGCCTGACCACGGTTCTGGGGTCAGCCCAGAAGGCTGCACAGCCTTCCCCACTCCGTGGCCAGATCCTACAGGACAAAGGTCCTTTCTTTTTGGCGACGCAACGTCGGGCTGCTCGCAATGTTTAGACTTTCCCGTGACTAACATAAACAATACATCCCTTGGCGCCCGATGGCTGCACGCCTTCGTCAAGTGGCGCTTTGGGGTTGCATTCATACTTTGTCACATGTTCTCTCGCTAGGCATATCAGATACCCAGTCATAAATCGGTCACTCGCCCAAATTACGGCCTAGGCCCTTGTCAGCGACCACCCAAAATGTCGCTAACATATGTACAGGGTGTTCGGACAGCCCTGGGCTTAAATTGAAAGAGTAACTCCCTGAGACATTCTAAGGCGAAAATCAAGAGTAACAATTTTGCGTTTGAGGCTTTGTTTACGAGTTATAACTAGTTAAAGATATCGTTTAATTCGGACCGTTCGACGCTTGAGAGCGGGTAACCGAGGCAACTCGGTCGGTAACGTCGCTGAGTCCACAGTGATGCTCAAGCATCGAACGGTCCGGATTAAACGATATCTTTAACTAGTTATAACTCGTAAACAAAGCCTCAAACGTAAAATCGTTACTCTTGATTTTCGTCTTAGAATGTCTGAGGGAGTTACTTTTTTAATTTAAGCCCAGGGCTGTCCGAACACCCTGTATAATTGGCAGGAGTTCTCGACATTGTGTAATTCACGCACGTTATGCTGTATAGTAATACATAATATATAATATACTCTTCAATCCCTCTCCGTCTTCTTCTTCTTTTTTTGACAATAACATCTCTCGCTAGGGACACCAGATACCCAGTCATAAATCGGTCACTAGCCTAAATTACAGTCTAGGTCCTTTTCAGCGACCACCCAAAATGCGCTGTCGCTAACAAGCCCGTATTTTTAGTTGTTTATAACTAATAAACAAAGCGTCAAACGCAATATTGTTGCTCTTGATTTTCGTCTTAGAGTATTGCATAGAGTTACACCTCCAATTTTCTCCTAGCTTCGTCCGAACACTCTGTATATGCGGTGCTCGTACCTATAGGTCGTCGAATGGATGCCGCATGTATGTGGTGCTTGAAGCAAAAGGGTTAATTCACGACGTATGAATCAACTCGTAGGCCGAAAAGGTAGCCCAACGTTCGACAGCGTTTTTAGTTTCGTTTTTGTAGCTCGTATTAGAGAGATCGGAGACATTCCGCTAAAGAGGACTCTGGAGTTCCTTGGCGGTTGGCCAGCGGTGGTTGGACCGTCCTGGAGGCCACCGCCATACTCCGTTGAAGTTTTACTAGGTCGACTCCGCGGGGAATACAACGAGGGAGTATTGCTGGAACAGTGGGTCGGGCCAGACGACAAGAACTCCTCGGCCAACATCCTGCAGGTGCGCCGGCAAAGTAAGGCCCCTTGGTCGGCGACTGCACAGTATAAAAATTGGATTCGCATTGTACATTGTAGAGCACTGTATTACAAATTTGTAACCTAAATTCATTGAATGCAAAAAGACGAGAAGCTCTGTACTCTTAACATTTAGCCAACCGAATGGGGAAATCTCCAATTTTTTCTGTAACAGGGCTGCTGTGATTGATTCTATTTACTTTTGTTACTGGTTAGTCTTAAACTAGTGTTGTTCGCTAGTTTACAATTCACAGTTCATCAAATACATTTTCTGTTTTTCCAAAGTACAACTTTTAATAAACTCTTAATACACAATGGACAGTGTCTGATTAGGTGTGGCACCGTGCGGTTAGCTAAATGTTAATAGGCTCCCGGCGGGTGAAGTGTTAACTACGCGTTCATGCTTCGAGGTGAACGTGGCATTGTTTTATTTACCTGTTTTTAATGCCTATCTTCCTTAGCTGGATCAAATGCAACTAGCGTTGCCCAGTAGAGACTATTACACGAAGAAGAGCAGCGAAGCTCAACTGAATGCATACCATCGTTATATGACGAACGTTGCTGTATTACTGGGTGCTAATGCTCAGACTGCTGCTGAGGACTTTAACCTTGTGATCAGTTTAGAAAAGCAATTGGCAAATGTACGGCTGTATGATATTTAAAATACGTAATTGTCTGATGTAAAGATATTAGAGATAATAGGGTATTGAAAATATGTATTATATTTTTTGTACCATTATTATTGTGAAATATTATTTAACTGTTTGCGTATCATGAATCGCTTCCGCGCTCTTCAGACTAATTGCAAGCATATAAAAGCCGAATAACCCTTTGACTGCTAAAGGCGTAAATATACACCTTCACAAGTCCATCAATATACAGGGTGTTCGGACAGCCCTGGGCTTAAATTGAAAGAGTAACTCCCTGAGACATTCTAAGACGAAAATCAAGAGTAACGATTTTGCGTTTGAGGCTTTGTTTGCGAGTTATAACTAGTTAAAGATATCGTTTAATCCGGACCGTAACGACGCTTGAGCATCACTGTGGACTCAGCGACGTTACCGACCGAGTTGCCTCGGTTACCCGCTCTCAAGAGTCGAACGGTCCGGATTAAACGATATCTTTGACTAGTTATAACTCGTAAACAAAGCCTCAAACGCAAAATCGTTACTCTTGATTTTCGTCTTAGAATGTCTCAGGAAGTTACTCTTTCAATTTAAGCCCAGAGCTGTCCGAACACCCTGTATACGAAAGGCGTAAATATACGTCCTCTGTATTTCTTTACTATAACACCTTTATTACTGTTTTACTGATTAATTCAATATAAAATTTATTGTCCTATGTAACATAGCAACTAAATATGCTATTATTACTTTGTCATTATTATTTTTAATCCCTAAGAATGGTATCAAACTTCCGGGTACTGTTTTGGTCACTAGTCAGTGGACAACCAGTTGTAGCGGCTGACATACGAAAAACGCGGCGTCCATATTGATGGATTCGTCCGAGAGCGCGCCGCAATCAAAGGGTTAATAGGCTTCAGGCCGATAAAGTGTTAAGAAAGAGATACTGCGTACAAAACTGAATGTACAAACTTGTATACATTACGTTAGATTCAAGAAACGCTAAATATCATACATTGTGCTATCGTTTTGACGCGTACTCCAGAATCGAAGGAGCGCGATCAACCGTATTTTTTGAAATCTCTCTGGTACGCAAACGGTTAAACTAACAATGTTGATAATTAAAAGTATTAAAGTGCTAAAAATTCTCGCGACGTTAAAATGTACTAAGGGATTGGATACGATCTGAACGTTTTATTCGATGTACTTTTAGGCAACAATACCGGAGGCTGATAGGCACGATACATCAGCCATTTATCGGAAATTGACGTTGCGCGAATTACAACGTGAAATTCCGCAGCTAAAATGGCGCGCGTACCTGCAAGAGTTTCTTAACGCTCCCATAACAGAAGAGGAACCAATTGTGGCATACGCCATGCCATACTTCGCGCAAATGGGTCGTATCGTGCAGAGAACCGATCCCAGGTAATAGAGAAATATATTTTTAAGAATTGCCAAATTAACAATGTTTCTTTCCCACGTTGCCCTAATAAAATTGTTCAATATTTCTTAAACGCTTGGCCAACCGAACGGGGAGATCTGCCATTTTTTCCTCGACAAAGCGCTGCCATTGATTCTATTTACTTTTGTTATTAGTTGGCTTTGAACTGGAGTTGTATTTATTAAAAATTGTACTGTGAAAAAGCCAAAAATGCATTTGGTGAATTGTGAACAACACTGGTTCAAGAACGTTTATTATTAGTTAGGCTTGGACCAGTGTTGAATTGATTAAAAATTGTACTTTGTAAAAGCAGAAAATGCATTTGATGAACCGTGAACAATACTAGTTCAAGACTAACTATTAACAAAAGCAAATGAAATCAATGGCAGCGCTTTGTTGAGGAAAAGATGGGATAACTCCCTATTTGGTCGACTAAGTGTTAATATTGACGGAATTATTTTGTAAATCGGCTATGATATAAATTTCAAAAGCTTTCTTCGAAACTGTCTCAAGTTTTAATTACCATTAAAATTAAAAATTACAATATATTAAGAAATAATTAAATGAAATTTATTATTTTGAATTTCTTTTATAGGACGTTGCATAATTATATACTGTGGAGATTGGTCATGTCTCTGATGCCTCATATGATAGATGAGTACCAGCAGAAAAGGGTCGAATTTCGGAAGATCTTGTTGGGTATATTAAGTGAAAGGAATAGGTGGTCTCAGTGTGTTGAATGGACAAACAAGAAACTCGGCATGGCTGTAGGTGCTCTTTTCATTCGTGACAATTTCAATCACGAAAGCAAGGTGAATCTTTCATTCGGATATCAAGAAGTTTGTAACGTTTAATACAAACAAGAATTTAATATTGCACACATTTTTTGAGCTTTTAATACAAAACGCACGTAGCGTGTCATTGATTGTTTAACCCTTTGACAGCTACGCGGAAATTATACGTTTCGCTCAAAATGCCACGGGAGTAAATCGGTAGATGTAATACTTCATAGAAATTAATCTTCTATTTTCGATGTTCTAACAAAAATTTGTAATTGTTCAATGGGGCACTTTTTACTTCAAAGTATCTTCTAATTAGCGATAACGTTCAAAATGCACTGACTGTCATAGAAATTAATTTTTTATTTTCGATGTTCTAATAAAAATTGTTAATTGTTCAACACAGGACTTTTTACTTCAAAGTATTCTGTAATTATTGGTAACGTTCAAAATGCATTAACTATCTTAGAAATTAATCTTTTATCTTTGATATTCTAATAAAAATTGTTAATTGTTCAATGGAGCGCTTTTTACTTCAAAGTATCCTCTAATTAGCGATAACGTTCAAAATGAACTAACTGTTGTAGAAATTAATCTTTTATTTTCGATGTTCTAATAAAAATGATTAATTGTTCAACACGGGACTTTTTACTTCAAAGTATTCTGTAATTATTGGTAACGTACAAACTGTACTAACTGTCATAGAAATTAATTTTTTATTTCCGATGTTTTAATAAAAATTGTTAATTGTTCAATAGGGGACTTTGTACTTCAAAGTATTCTCTAATTATCAGTAACGTTCAAAACGCATTAATTATCGTAGAAAGTAATCTTTTATTTTCGATGTTCTAATAAAAATTGTTAATTGTTCAATAGGGAACTTTTTACTTTAAAATATCCTCTAATTGGCGATAATGTTCAAAATGCACTAACTGTGAATTTTTATTTAACTCTTATAGTTGTAAATAGTTGAAGCGCTCCAGACAGCAATGACCACCGTGGCGTTACAGGAGAAACCGTAGTCGGTCATCAATGACCAACGTGGCAGTCAAAGTGTTAGTTAAACAGATGAATTGTACAGATGAATGCATACAATGCTTCGTTAGTTTTATTTGAATAAATGGACGTACTTATATGCTGCGTCATCGGCTTCAAGTGTGTTCAATATTAATTTTATGAATTTTCGATCGTTCTGGAGGATGATTTGGATTTCAGGAGACGGCCCTCGAGATGATACGTACTATACGAGAGGCGTTTAACGAGTTGCTAGTAGAAAATCATTGGATGGATAACGAAACCAGAGCTGTGGCTAAGAATAAAGCTGATTCTATGAATGAAAGAATCGGATACCCTGAGTTTCTGAAGGATCCAGTTGAACTTTCGAAAGAATATGTGATGGTATTTGTTTTACTTTATAAAATGGGGAAATTTTCAAGTATAGATAATACGTTTCAATAAAAATCACGTTACATTTATCTGACTGATTGTGAGAAGTGAAAAAAAGAATCATTTAACTCGGTGCTGAAAATGGACTGTTTAAAAGTATCTCTGAATTCAAGAAAATTAGATCTTAGGAAATTTTCAGGAATTACAATAAAACATACATAGGGACAAAATTTACTTTCTAAATTCTCAGAATTCGAATTTGAAGCTTTGTGAAGTCTGGAGACGCACGAAATTAGAAACTCTCAAAGCCTTATTTCTTTTCTTTCATTTGTAAGTAACATCTATTTTGCCATTAGTTAAAATCATAACAAACTTTCTTTTTAGAAAATCCAATTACTCATTGAATTAGATGAAACTTAAATGTTGTATCTTAAACAAATGAATAAAAGAAAAATTTGATGAGATAATTATTGGTGAAATCGTATCAATTAATATGAAACTGAAATTTAAACACTAACTAATCTAGATTATTAGTTAAATAAATTCATATCTTGATTATATTCTCGTTACTTCTTATTTATCTAGATTAAGAGAGTTTCGAATTATAAAAGCAGCACAAAGCGTAAATCATTTAATCATCTTTAGTAAAAATAACGTACCAAACATGTGATAGATAGGATATCTGTTTTTCATGAAGTTATAAGTTTTTAAAAATTGACAACTTTTTCGATAAAAACTTAGCGTTCCTTTAATTTTCTGAATAATGTTTCGGGTTTTCAAAATTCCTGGAAATTTCGACGATCTCGAGTAGTGAGATACTTTCGAAAATCCGACCTAATTCATACTTACAGAAATTTTCGATCCCATCCGGTTCCAATATTTTTGGGTTCTCGTGTATCTCTATTTACATATGCATACAACAATATTCGCTTAACTGCATTATGTTTAAGACACAATAAACATTGTTATATTAATAATATCGATAAATAAATTTATAAATTCTAACAATTCAAATCTGTATTAATAATATTGATAAATTTATCTATCGATACTATTAATATAAATTCTAACGTTTCAAATCTGTATTAATAATATTGATAAATTTATTCATCGATAGTATTAATATAAATTCTAATGTTCCTAATTTGCATTAATAATATTGATGAATTTTATTTATCAGTATTGTTAATATAAATTCTAACGTTCCTAATCTATGTTAACAGTATTAATAGATTTTATTTACCAATATTGTTAATATAAATTTGCTGTATGCAGTTATTACCTTGAGGTTTTATTAGTTCGTAAAATCAATTTCAGGAACTGGTAGGGGTAACAGTACTGTAATTAGCAAAAAGTGTTACAATTAAGACACTGTTATAGGAATATAACGTATGAAGCTACTTAACCCGTAACTGGTATGGTGGTCATCATGCCCATTAGGTCATAGGACCCACAAAAACCCATAGAATTATTTAAACAAATATTTACTTCGAAAAGATAACACATCTTGCTATTGTAGTTATATTATGCTTATTACTTTATCTAGAAACTACATAAATTGTATCTTTTAACAAAAAATTAAAAATAAGCTCTGAAAAGTCAGAAGAAACAGTATGCGTGCAGTAAATGTTTCTTAAATTATAACGAAAATAAAAATTGCTAGAATCTGTGAGACACCACCTTATCATTTACGGGTTAATATTATAAAATGCAAATATAAATCATTTATAATTTTATGTTTCCAAACTGCTTGCTCTTCATTTTACAGTTGAACATTACCGAGAATCATTTCCTTGAGAATGTACTAGCAGTGTTGAAGTACGACGCTTATCATAATTTAGAGAAACTACGGAAGCCGGTTGATAAGGACAAGTGGTCTACAGAGCCGGCCGTTGTGAATGCCTTTTACAATCCGAATAAAAATGACATTGGTAAATTCATTCTCGTCCACCTTCACTGTTTCTTCCTTAATATGTAAAAACTCGAAAAACTTTCGAAATTTTTAACATCGCAGAATTCTTAAATAATAATATCATCCATATATATACTTGTTAAACTTAAATCAATAAATTGGATATTTAAATATTGATTACTTAACTACGATGTTAGAGTCATTAAAAAATTTTTTGAAACACATTTTGCAACTCCTAGAATGACTCTAAAATAATGTCACACCTTTATAAAAAATATAATTTTCTACAATAACGACAATTAGAATAACTAACTCCTTTGCAGGAATGAAGTATGAATATCAGGCTTACAATCAGATTAATCATATAACTTGAGTCATTGAAACATTTTTTGAAACACATTTTGCAACTCCTAGAGCAACTCTAAAATAATGTCACACCTTTATAAACAATATAATTTTCTACAATAACGACAATTAGAATAACTAACTTCTTTGCAGGAATGAAATATGAATATCAGACTTACAATCAGATTAATCATATAACTTGAGTCATTGAAACATTTTTTGAAACACACTTTGAAACTCCTAGAACAACTCTAAAATAATGTCACACCTTTATAAACAATACAATTTTCTACAATAACAATAATTAGAATAATAAACTTCTTTGCAGGAATGAAATATGAATATCAGACTTACAATCAGATTAATCATATAACTTGAGTCCTTAAAACATTTTTTGAAACACATTTTGCAACTCCTAGAGCAACTCTAAAATAATGTCACACATTTATAAACAATACAATTTTCTACAATAACAACAATTAAAATAGTAAACTTCTTTGCAGGAATGAAGTATGAATATCAGGCTTATAATCAGATTAATCATATAACTTGAGTCATTGAAACATTTTTTGAAACACATTTTGAAACTCCTAGAGCAACTCTAAAATAATGTCACACCTTTATAAACAACATAATTTTCTACAATAACAACAATTAGAATAGTAAACTTCTTTGCAGGAATGAAGTATGAATATCAGGCTTATAATCAGATTAATCATATAACTTGAGTCATTGAAACATTTTTTGAAACACATTTTGCAACTCCTAGAACAACTCTAAAATAATGTCACACATTTATAAACAATACAATTTTCTACAATAACAACGATTAGAATAGTAAACTGCTTTGCAGGAATTAAATATGAATATCAGGCTTACAATCAGATTAATCGTATAACATCTTCCATTACAGTATTTCCAGCCGGAATTCTTCAGCCGCTCTTCTATTCCCAGCACTTTCCAAAATCATTAAACTATGGCGGAATAGGGGTGGTAATTGGTCATGAGATTACACACGGTTTTGACGACAAAGGACGTCAGTTTGACAAAGATGGGAACATGATGCAATGGTGGAACAATGCTACTGTGAAAGCATTCAGAGAAAGAGCCCAGTGCATTGTAGATCAGTATTCCAGATACAAATTACAGGAAGTTGATCTATACGTTAATGGTAGAATGACTCAGGGAGAGAATATTGCTGACAATGGAGGTCTTAAGCAGTCATTTAGAGTAAGGTTACTTTAATTTCTATGCATTTAACAGAATAGAATATAATCATTTCAATTATAACTTAACACTAGATTGCCGGATGTTGGGTATACACCTATTTTGCCTGAAGCGAGTCAATTTGACTCAAACATGAAAATTGAAGTTTAAAAAAAAAATAAAACTTTATTTTAAAGAAAGTTTGTTCAAAACAATTTTTACATATATGTTCTGTTTCTAAAATACATTTTCCCTCAGACTTTTTTATTACATTCAGTACAAACGCCCTTACTTCTATTTCTGTCACACGATACTTGAATTTGACAAAATCACAAGTGAGTTAAATTGATTCACTCCGGCAATCTACACTGAGGAGCATAACTATAGCATCACCCCCCTTTTCGAGTATTTCGGACTTTTGGATAGCAATGCAAAAAGGTCGATTATATTAGGTGTACAAGTTAATTTTAGTCTGTCATCTTTCGATGATGATAAAGGCTACTTACAATTTGAATATCGTAACGGTATCTTTGGAGTCTCATAGTGTAGACATCTAGCTTTCCAAAACATTAAAAAACTGCTTGATTCGGTCAACGTAACCTGGGTAAAAAAACAGTTTAAACGATGGCGTGCAACAAAGAGCACATTCGTCATTGTGTGCTCTTTGCACTTCAGTTAAAAAAGAAATGCCGTTGAAGCTACAGAAATGATCTGCGATGCTCTTGGTGAGAATGCTGTATTATCTCATTCCACCTGCAAATACTGATACCAAAGGTTCCGGGAAGAAAATTTCGATCTCCAGGATGAAAAATGACTTGGATAACCGCAATGATTTAAGGATGAGGCAAACACTTTTAGATGAGTTCATTGAAATAAAACAGTTTAGTTTCATCAAATCAAGCATCCGTTGTCTGAAAGATGGGCAGAAAGTGATGGAGATTGCTTCATCCACTAACTTTTGGACATAAAAATTTAAATAAACTCTGAACCTGCCAAAAAAAAAGACTAAAATTAACTTGTATACCTAATATGAGATGAAAGGGTATGATGAACAGTAAACATCAGAAAAGTTTTATTGTAATTTTCTGTCGATAAAAACCATATATATTCATATAAACTGATTTTTGTATCGTTGCACAACTATAGCACCATATCATTAAAGATACAACTATAAATTACAAACAGAAAAGAACAATTGATAAAAGATACAATTAATAATTTGTAGGTCCACCATTTTTTGTTATAATCTGAAAAATGCGATTTGACATACTTTCAATCAGTTTTCCTCGCGGATTTCATTGCTGACCGCGATTATCGCATTTCTCAGTTCTACGACGTTTTGAAACTGTCGATTTTCTGTATAAACCTTCCTTACAATTATGCTCCAGACGTATTCCATTGGATTTTGGTCAGTAGAACAAGCTGGCCATTTGAGAACATTAATCCCGTTTGTCTGAAGCCATCATTCCTATCCAAAAGTCTGAAATACTCAAAAAGGGGGGGGGGGTGGTGCTATAGTTATGCTCCTCAGTGTGGTGTTAAACAAGAAGTAGAGGATTGTGTAACGCGCCAATGTTTGGACAGCCCGATACTTTCGGGTTTATGTGAACGAGGAAGAAATCAGGCGGTCGTATATGATAGTTGGCAGTAACGAAGAAACAAGTGACGAAATATTAAACTATTCCTACCGCAACATTTCCACGTGAGACAGACTACAAATTTTTTTCAAAAAATAAACAATGGAAGAAGAAGTGAATATTGAAAAATGTATTATACGTATATCTGAGGAAAAGTCTAAAGTTTAAAAGCGATTCAATTACATTGTATGTGTGAAATTCTAATCGAAATTTTAAAATCGGTTATTTGACCGGTTGTGGTAGGAATAGTGTTAATCCTTTGCACTCCTTTACCGAGTGTGACTCGACGTTAGCTCTTATCACAGTAATTTCTATGTCGTCATCGCACGAGCCATTTTAAATACAGTAGCGGACAAAAGTTTAAGATTAAAGAGTCAATGAAATTAAACAAATATAAGTTACAACAAAGATTGAGAGCTATGTTTAATATAATTAATAAAAAAAATACCATTCAAGGTTCATTGAAGTAAATTTCAAACAAAGCATCTAAAGTACTAGAGAGTTATTGGTAACAAAATTGAAAAGTAATTGTAGGAGGGTCGATCCGTTAAGATCTAACCGGCGGTTATTGTCTCCTTCGAAACGAACCCAAACACCAAAGACGGTTGAATAACAAGGTCGGCAACGACGACCGTTGCCGAAACGCGAACGAGGAGACCGCGACCGAGAGTGCGTGTGTGAGAGAGTGAGAGCGATGGAGTGAGAGAGTGAGAATGCGAGGTACGTTAGCGGTTTGAATGCCTGTATGTAAGCATGTATGGACGTATGAGTGTAACGAGTGAATGTATATAAACAGCGGACTGAGTGAGAAAAAGGAGAAGAGTAAGAGATATCTAACGAGTGAAGAGTGTTGTAAAGAGTATTGTAAAAGCAGAAACTAATAAACTAGACGCCGCTTAAATAAAATCCTATAATAATATTCGCAGTGCAAAGGGTTCAAATTGGTAAAATTGTACTTACATCGTTCGCGATAATGATTTGCGACGTGAAACATAAAAATATACGTGATAGAATCGTGAACAGTATAGATTCGAATCAATAGTATCAGGACTCCCATGGCATGAAGTTCCATAGAGTTTAAATTGTTTCTAGTTTAATTATATATACATAGTTTTTCTTTATATGTATGTGATAAACAGTATTAAATTACAACAGCATAAAATCGGGATTCCTGCATTATCTTAGGAATTTATGATCGATTAACTCATATTTATTCATACAATTATCGTTAGGTTTGAAACAAACCTTTTTCTCATTCAAATCAGCCTTGAAGTATCGGTCTACTCGAATTAATCAGGCTTTCGTTTCCAAGCCCAGTAACGATCACTTGGATATCCTTACATTTCTAACAAGAAATGCGGTCTATATCATCCGTTAACATTATAACTACCGACGAGTTAAGGTATACTTACTTGTGACGAAGAAATCAAATTGAAAATCGTATTTAAAAAATACCTAACACAAGGGAAACAAACCGTAACGATTACAGTAAATATTACAATAAATTTGCAAAGGTGTAGGTATCACAATAAATTTACAAAGTTTCTATGAAAAATTACGAATTGGTTATTTTGATCGGTCGTGGTAATTATAGTGTTGAAACAAACTAAAATTGAAATGATAATTAAAACGGTAAAACATTTAACACGTTAGTCGCCCAGCATGATTCGACTGAGTTTCTTGCTGGACTCAAATTCGATTGTATATAAAACTGGGGAAAAGAACATAAAATCAGCAAAAATTTTAACTTTTAATCTTTATTTTATGTATTTTATATTTATATATATATATTATACTTCAATGCTTATTCCTTTTAAAATTCCAATTTAAAATCCTATTTAATTTTAAGAAAAAGAGCGTCACCAAAATATGGATGACGCGACGACGAACGTGTTAAAGGTGAAAAAGTACGTCCAAATATTTATAAAACCAATGCAAAAGAATTCTTATCCACAAAATATTCTAATTTTGTAGCAACAACCAATATAATGTTCGTTTAATATAAATTGCTGATTAATCAAGTTGCTACTTTTTGTGTGAACTCAGGCATACAGAAAGTGGGTATCGATCCACGGCGAGGAACCTCTGCTTCCTGGTGTGAATCTCACTCACGATCAGTTGTTCTTTCTGAATTATGCACAAATCTGGTGTGGCTCGATGAGACCGGAAGATGCATTAACAAAAATACGAAGCAGTGTTCATTCGCCGGGACCCATAAGAGTTCTCGGCCCATTGTCCAACAGCGAAGATTTTGCTAGAGCCTACGATTGTCCTCCAGACTCGCCAATGAATCCAATACAGAAATGCAACGTTTGGTAAGCTCATTAACCCTTTGCACTCGAAAGGTGACGGTTAGTCGTCGAATAATATTAACTTCGAAGATTTTCACGTGCAAAATAAATATTTTAAATACTTATATTATTATAAAGTAAACACTAATGTCCGCTTATATTAAATTTCATCTATTTAATTAAGTCTTATACTAAAATTTGCATATATGATTATTTAACTTCCGGGTCTGACTAATAAACAAATTAACTAAAGTCTGGAGATTTGCGAAAATCTCCATTTGCAATCATGGATCATTTGGCGACTGACAGTCGCCGTTCGACCGCAAAAGGTTAACTCTTTGGGGTTAGGAGGTGTAAAATTGGTCTCACCTTTTTAATTTAGCTTTTTATGCATGATGGTATATATTTTAACCTACCTCAAAAAGTTGAAGTTAAACAGTTGAATATTTTAATCATTGAAATGAATGTTCATTTTCATTTTTCTTTTTATGGTAAAAAAGATTCTGTGCAACTTGGATTTTTATTTTCTTTAAAATCGTGTGCCTCAAAGAGTTAAAGCTTCAAAACAAGCACTTTTTTTATTCTTACTGTCTTCGAATTAATTACGGTGGACTCCCGTATAACGCGAATTCCTGTAACGCGCCAAAGATATTGCGACCACTGTTTTCATATAACGCGATTCCTTGTACGACGTGTTAAATAATAAAATGAAGAAATTCCCTGCATTTAAAAATCAAATATACTCTCTAGTTGAACGTTACACTGTTTTACATATTACTTTAGATTATTCTCGTTATTGCGAGAAAAATGCTGGTACAACACGAGTTTCTATAACGCGAATTCATACAATCGCGTTATAAGGGAGTCTACTTTAATAATCACTGTTTGTGTTATGACTGCAGGTAATACAAAAATTCTTTGAAAAACGAAGAAGCACTAATAAGCGAGAGAGCTGAGAAGCTATTTATGAAGAAGCTTGTTATGGTGACGATTATTGAACACGACGAGGCCACAAAGGACTAGTTTTATTTTTTCGTGATTCAAAGTGATGTGAATTATCTTTAAATTAATGAACGATTGTTTCACAAAATGTGCTTGCGTGTACATGAAATGGTGTGCTTGTTAAATAAAGAGTTACAGAGTGTATCAACTAATCATATTTAGGCTGAAGTCTCACAAAGACGTGTCCTAATTGTATGTAATCATTTCTGTGTGGTTTATTTTGTCGCGGAGTCTGAGATAAATTTTTGAAATAAACCATTCTTTCGAAAGAAAGAAAAAACAACGAGAAACGAAACGTTACGCATTTTATTCCTTTTCCATCTCTTAAGGGGCCATTCTACTGTGACGGCCCGAAATCAAGACGATTTTTGGGAATTTTTTGTGGGTAAACTAAACAACATATCATTTTGCGGCTTAGGATATTTGTTTATTATAACCTTAAGTTTATTTAAAAATTTTTGCGAGCCAGGAGAGCATATGTGTGTAAAATTGCAGAACGTTTTTTATGACGTCGTGAAACAAACAGCCTTCTATGGCTGCCATGATTCCAGCTGTTGTAGTGATTTGAAAACAGAAAATAAACAAGATTCTTAATCTGTATGAGTGTGGCTATCGTCGGTACCAGAATGGTTTGAAAATACTGTACAGAAAAAAATGGCGCTGGTCTAAAGAAAAATTTTTAAATTTTGGTAAAAAAATCGGAATGTTTTACATTCCCAAAATTCGAAAAAAATTTCAATCGAAGCAATTCTGGTAGGGACCGGAATGACACATCTAATGAACACATCTGCCAAGCGGGAAGTGAATCGGTCAATCCGTTATGGAGCTATCGTGGCAGCCATTTCCAAAAATGTGGTTTTGAGAAAAACGCGTTTAAAGTTTCAAGTACTGTTTAGGTGTATATAGAAAGCTTTGATGATACTTATAAGCTAATTAGCTATCCCAGAGCCGTACAGTACACCTTCCCTCTATTCCTAGAATTCCTATAGTGTTGATGCTGCAGTTCTACGAGCTGTCCGAGCCTCTTTCGACGCCTACTGGCTTTCTATCGCTACGTGCCTTTTGCAGATGTTATCGCGATTATCAGCGAAAGTTTTGGTTATTGGGCCAATTACAATTCCCATACGGAGTTCTTCATATTTTCAACCGAATCGGTGTTTCGCAAAATGACTAATCCATAATATGTGGTCAAATTGTTGATATCGGCTAGCTTCCCGGATCCTTTTCCTCCTATACCTTTATTCTTTTTCTTCACACTTCCCAATCAAGTTCCAAACCTTTCCTTCACGTGTAGAACACATCCAAGCTTCTTCACAATCATATTATCGTAAGGATTCAAATCTATAATAGAATTCCGCGCTTGCTAAGATAAGCCGACCGCTCAGATAGCTGCGCGCGGCAGAACGGCGCTTCGTGTTATGGCACATAACATCGTTAATTTTTCGAATTCTGTTAAATCCCTTTGGGAACAAGTTTTTAACATGTTGAAGTCTAAGAAAATGCAAGAAAAAAAAAAAAAATTTGATTTTTTCAATCCGTCACAGTAGAATGGCCCCTTTACCGTTTGCACTCGAGAGGTGACCGTTAGTCGTTTAATGATACTAACTTCAAAAATTTTCAAATTCGAAATATTTACTATGATTCACGTATATCAAACAACATTTAGTTTAGTTAAGTCGTATATTAAAATTTACATATATGACTGTTTAACGTCCAGGTCTGAACTAAAGTCTGAAAATTTGTGAAACTATCATACGCTAGGATTATGATGTCCTATGAGAGGGGACAGCCGAGTGCAAAGGGTTAAACTTTGTCATTATTTTAGAGATTCGGTCTCTAAGCTGCTATACGTATTCAGTTCTGTAACAAGAGTGTGAACATTCTAAAAGATGGCAGTTCTATACGTCGATAAAATCATCGTGGAGGTTCGATTCGATTGTAAATTAACTCGTGGACTTGCGACACTGATTTATAGTGACTCCAAAAAGTATTCGTACACTGTATTACAAGGAAGCTTACCTAATCCTGAAATTTTGATTTCAATGAAACTTTATGTGTGTACAGAGCATAGTGTGTTCTGCATGGAGCAATTTTTTTGGCGACAAAATATCTTTTAACCCTTTGGCCTATAACCTCGAGTCTGACTCGTGGTAAAGAATTTGTGCCATAAACAAAAGCCACGAGTCAGACTCGTGTTGTGGAATTTGTGCATAAGATGCCGCGTATTATTATTAGAACAAGCGATTGGAATTATTCCACATCGAATATTTTTTCTTAAATTATGATTACACCCTAGACATCTTAAAATTACTATTTGTACCTAAACATTGTTTGTTATTTCACAATTCCTTTCGTTGCACTGAAATGTATGTCATGAAAAGTATACATTTTGCGCCAGTTCGGCTGAACAGTTGAATGGCACAGCGCCATTATAGCTCGCGTAATTGGCAAATATCGTGTAGGCCAAGGGGTTAAGGGGGCTGATAATGAACCTAAAACTTTCAATGATTGTTCATGCTTTGAATGCAAGCTTTTCTGGGTTCTTTTTTTTATGACAGGATGATAGAGTATTAAAAATTGAACATTTCCTATTTGAAATGTTTTGCTTCATCAGGTACCATTACAAAGTTATCTTTAAAAAATTAGAGAAAACTCAGAAACTTCAACGCTGGTTTCACCCCTTTAAAATAGCAATTTAGATGAAAAGAAGAGATTAATTCATACGTATACTAATATGATCTACATACTCACAAGGAGTTATCAAATACTTCTATCAGTCTCAAAATTTCAGGGTTAAACGAATTTATTTGTGACATAGTGTACGAATACTTTTTGGAGCCACTGTGTGTTATGGCACAAATTAATCCCTTGACATACAAATAAAACAGAATTTGATGTGTCCGAAAAATGCTATTTAATTTGGCTCAACTGAACAGTTATGTGCAAGCTTAAAAACGGAACATTTTACTTTGAAATTTACATTATTGTATAACATTTAATGTAATGTAACATTGAAGGTTGATATATTAACACTCAGACAACCGAACGGGGAGATCTTTTCTTTGTCAAAACATTGCCGTTAATTCTATTTACTTCCGTTATTAGTTAGTCTTGAACCAATGTTGAATTGATTAAAAATTGTACTTTGGAAAAGTAGAAAATGCATTTGATGAACCGTGGACAACACTAGTTCAAGACTAAGTAATAACAAAAGTAAGTAGAATCAATGGCAGAAGAAAGAATGGGAGATCACAATATCAGTAAATGATTGTTGAATATTTCATCTCTAATTTTTCTTAAATGTTCTATATGTAAGTCTGAGGTTGTGATTTTAACACTTAGCCAACCGAACGGGAGATCTCTCATTCTTTCCTCTGCCACTGATTCTATTTACTTCTGTTATTAGTTAGTCTTGGACCAATGTTGAATTGATTAAAAATTGTACTTTGGAAAAGTAGAAAATGCATTTGATGAATTGTGGACAACACTAGTTCAAGACTAACTAAATACTAACGCTCGATTTTATATGTCGCATTTCCAAACATTTCTCCAGTTTTACCACACTCCTTACTCTTTATAACGTTCTTGTGTGACTACTATTTGAATATAGTTCCGTAATCTGGTCTCCATACAGCAAACAACACGCATCATCTATTGAAAGGGTTCAGCATAGATGTTTACGTCTCGCGTCTCACTTAACTGAAAATCCGATGACTATGTTGGATCATGATTACGATTGTATATCATCTCGGCTGAGGTTAATGACTCTCGATAAATACCGCATGGTCTCTGATCTCCTATTTATATAAAATCCTGAATAACATCGTTGCCTCTCCCATCATCCTTTCTTCTTTTAACCTTTATTCACCTAATCGCGGCTTAAGAAATCACAACTTATTTCTTACTAACCAGCATCGAACACTGCACGGCTATTATTATAATTGCTTAAACTGTCTACTGGTAATCGGTAATAATTTTTGTAAGGTTATTGATTTTTTCGATAGTTCTCTTTTTTTTTAACTCAATAATTACAGCAGTGTGTAACTCGAAACTCATGAACTTTTTATTATTATTATTATTTTTTGTTTTTTTTTTCTTTTTCTTGTTCTTTTGCGTGCTCATCTTAATCTAGTAAGTGTGATCTATTTTTCATTATTTCCTTTTTTTGTAACAAAGGGTTTACCTCGTTGAAAATAAATAAATAAATAAATATAAAAGTAAATGGAGTCAATGGCGGCGCTTTGTCTAGGAAAAAATGGAAGATCTCCCTGTTCGGTTGGCTAGGTGTTAAGTAACGTTATAAAATAATAAATTAATTGTTCTTTCAAATATAAAACATTTCAAAACGTTCCGGAATATGTAGACAGTTCTTGACGTCTCTGAAACGTCAAAAGTATACAATGGCTCATGAAATGGATGACGTCTCCTAGAGGTCATTGTATGTCAAGGAGTTAAGCGCTATACAAATGAGTCCATGCCACTGTTTATAAGCAATTCGCAATCAACAACTCAGTCAGCAGTAAGGACGTGACTGTGAACAGCGAGCAACAAGCAGCGAACTCGTTAGCGAACAGCGAATGCTGTTCAGAAGTTACATAGGGAATACCTAACATTGGAAAGACATTTTAGTATTCTAAACTATTACTTTATATAATACTTTTTGTGCTATGATCGAAAAATAACTGAGGTGGTAAGTGCGTTGAAATAACAAAATATAGTAACAGAACAATAACGATTTATTCAACGAAACAAAATAATGGATAACAATATGAATAACAAAATATAACAAAATATAAATGAATAGGCCTGACGCTTATTGGAAAACTGAGGACGTACTTTTTTGTGTCTCCCAAAAAATGGTCATTATACAGGGTGTTCGGACAGCCCTGGGCTTAAATTGAAAGAGTAACTCCCTGAGACATTCTAAGACGAAATCAAGAGTAACGATTTTGCGTTTGAGGCTTTGTTTACGAGTTATAACTAGTTAAAGATATCGTTTAATTCGGACCGTTCGACTCTTGAGAGCGGGTAACCGAGGCAACTCGGTCGGTAACGTCGCTGAGTCTACAGTGATGCTCAAGCGTCGAACGGTCCGGATTAAACGATATCTTTAACTAGTTATAACTCGTAAACAAAGCCCCAAACGCAAAATCGTTACTCTTGATTTTCGTCTTAGAATGTCTCAGGGAGTTACTCTTTCAATTTAAGCCCAGGGCTGTCCGAACACCCTGTATACTGTAGCCCCCCGCCAAGGGATGGCTGTACTTTCGGTGGAGGTGGTAGCACCCTGGAAATTGTCAAAGGAAACCTGGGACTCCGCGCGGACGAAAATGGTCGCCCGCTCGGACCCTCGGTGTTCGAGGCCCAGGTAAAATGCAGTGGTAAAAAAAAGGTTTATTGGTCGGCTGTAGGCATTTCCCTACAGCCGTTTTAATTACTATTATTTTCTTCGACGCTTTCCAGGGTACCACCACATAACTTATTGCAACTATTTTTGTAGTCCAAACAATGTAATATATTATAACTTCTGTTTGAAAAAATAAAGTACTCAAAAACGTAACTTACAGTCTTTTAATTTATACATTTTTTCAAAATGACTATTCCTTTTATTCTGTATTAATTTTTTATCCTATTTTCCTTCTGATTTTTAAATTATTTTAAAAAGAAGAAAATAAGTATACATATACCTATGTACATACTCCAAATTGCATTCAACTAATTGTGAGATTGATAAGATATGAACAATACCTAAACTCTATCATTTCAGAACATAATAAAAAAATATAATTATTTATGATTAAGTGAATAAAAATTAAACACAAGTTTAGACATTGGTAAAATTAACAGAAGAATAAACCAAAAATCACGATCCATGCCTTAAAATATATTTAAACAATTCGAGCTATCTTTTGCAGTAGGTATAATTAAAAACTGAAATCAAAACCATTAATTATTTTAAGATATATTCCAATAATTTACTTACCATTTAATAGAAAGCATTTTGGAATCTCCTGAAAATATTGTATACTGTATTCAGCTGAAAAGTTGGCGCTTGTAAGGTCTGATAGTTATACGTTGTATATAATGGATGCAGGTCACATCAATTGTATATAGCCTCGAGTTGCAAAATTGTAATAAAATTGAAAACGTCGTAACTGTGAACATTCTTAAGAGAAACAAGAATGTACATATTGTTATTCATTCTACCATTTACATTGTTTTCCATTCCAACTTTTTAATTATATGCAGAGGACATATGCATTTTTATTATTAGTCAAAGCAATAACATCCAAAAAGTGGATTACATTGCACCACGTTGGTATCAGTCACGAGACAGGTTCACACAACTCTTTTTTTGTACGATTTTGAAACAACACGGTTCACCAATATACTCTTTCACACGAATTTTTTGTTCTAGCACGAATCCCAGAAAAATGTTTTTTTAATTCTACTTTCGACAGTGTAATCAGAAGTTGGTCGGTTTATGCCCACGCATGTGTTAACACTTTACCGACCGCATAAATTATTGCATACACACTCCCGATCGGCTCATTTTGACGCGAATACGTCGCTAATGAATTGATTACAATGATTTTCTTCGATTAACTGATAGTTTAATATCTCTTTACAATATGCATACGATATCGCTCGAAACAATCACTTTCGTGTAAGGAAACATTATAAAATTTACAGACTAATTGTAAGCATGTAAAAGCCGATTAATAGGCTTCCAGTCGGTAAAGTGTTAATGACTAGTTTACTTTCTATTCCTGGGATTACGGGAAATATCCGAATTTTATAATCACATTTTTCTTTATCTCGTTGTACTTCAACTTAAACACAGCATTTCGTTATTCAGTACAATATTTTTGTATTAAGGTGTTCAGTTCGTAGAATGCGATAAATAATTTCAATAAAGTTTTAAAAGTTGATGTTCAAATTAAAGTTTTTTCTAATTCCATGGGGAAATTTCCGCAATAAACGTGCACGCTTGTTACTAAATAGCGATGAATAGTTGCGAAATTGATTTTTATTCCTAATTTCAATTTAAATTTTTATATGTGGTATGTACTTATTGACTGAATTTTCACTGTATACTAATTTCAATTTTTTTTTGTGATAAAAATGAATTGTTTTTATTTTATAAATATGTAACATGGATTTCATTATTATTTTTTTTGCAGGGTTTTTTGGGAAAATATTTAGAGTTTCTTCATCATACACGACTTTTTTTTTGCACGGTTTTCTAAGGAACATATTTACCGTGTAAAAAAGAGTTGGGTGTACTTCTTCCTCAATTGTACTTAATGTACTTACAGTACCTGAAGTATTCTTTTAAAAAATGTAATGACAACTTCGCTTACTCGGAATACTGTATGAAAGTAGCTACGCTTTCCTCGAAAATCGGGAAAATAGAAGACAAAGTGAAAAATATCCAATTTAACCCATCAAGGACAACGTCAGTACACCGTACTGACAATAATGATTAAAATTAACGTATATCCATCCGTCATACAAATTTTCATACGATTAAACACTGTTTATACAATCAGACTTTGTAATTCGTTTAAAAATTTATCATATTCTGTTTTATTAAAATTATAATAACATATATGACGCCATATACAATAGGATGTCAGGAAAAGAAATAGAACAACGTATTAGGTAGAGTCATAAGTAACTTCCGTTTTTTTTTATCAGACATTTATTTTGCTCTCAGTAAATAACAAAATTATATTAATTTATTATGTATTCACCACTATTATATATAACTTTCTACCCATCTTCCTGGCAGTTTATCAATTCCTTCCTTGTAAAATGTGATTGGTTTGGACTGAAAGAAATTTTTGACAGCCTGCCTGACTTGCTCTTCAGAATTGAAGGTTTTTCCATTCAAAAAGTTTTATAAAGAACAGAAAATGTAGTAGTCTGTTGGGGCAAGATCCGGGGAGTAAGGTGGATGTGGTAAAACAGACCATCCAACCTGAAGAATTTTTTCTTGAGTCACCCTTGCTGTATGTGGTCGCGCATTGTCGTGTAAAAGAATGACGTTTTTGCGATTGACGAGTGCAAGACGCTTTTCATGGAGTTTCTCTTGCACTCTTTGCAACTGCTGAACGTATCTATCTGCAGTAATCGTTAAATTTGACTTCAACAACTCGTGGTGAATTATTCCTTGACAATCCCACCATACACACAATAAAATCTTTTGCCATGGATATTTGCTTTCGGATCTGACAAGGGTGGTTGATCCTTATCAAGCCACTGTCTTTTGTGGACTATCCTCATAGGTAACCCATTTTTCATCGCCTATTACAATCCTGTTTAAAAAAGGCTTAATTTTTACCCGTGAGAACAGACTTGTGACGATTGACATGCGATCTTCTTTATTCTGTTCACTGAGATTGTAAACTACCCATACTCTTAACTTGCTGACTTTCCTTAATTTCTCCAGGTAACGGTTAACAGTTGATTGTGATGTATTCAACCTTTCTGCTGTTCCTCCTATTGATTGGCGTGGATTTTGCTCCAATATTGTTTTTAAAAGGTTGTCGTCAAAGTCGGAAGGAAGTCCCGCCCTCGGTTCGTCTTTTAAGGTCGTATCTCCAAAACGGAATTTTATAAACCAATTTCTAACTGCCCGATCAGTTATTAGTCTTCACCATATACACTGCATATTTTTTCAGCTGTCGCCTTAGCACTATTGCCTTGTTTAAATTCCCAAAGCATTACATGACGAATATGTACTTTTTGACCCTCTATTTCAGAGGTTAAAAAAAAACAGTTTAACGTGACGTGTATCACACAAAACGGTGCATAAAAGACTAACTAAAGCCTCGTCTATATAGTGAAAACAGAAATTTCGTGTGATGGTAACTCATAACGGGTAGATACGAACAATAGATTCTAGTTAACTGCATCGTAAGTCACTTATGACTCGATCTAATATGTTGTTCTGAAGGGTTGATCACCTTCATCGCTCCTTTTCGATATTTCTGTTAATTAAAACTGACCACGCATAATGCTGAAAATGTAGATTGTTTAGAAGGTGAACGAAATGTGAAGTATATGGTATAATCTACAAAACGAAAGGTATTTAATAAGAATCAAGTATTTGTTGAAAGATTTATTCTATATTGGAACATATCATCCATACATAGCACGGTCAATACCGATCTCGCTTCATTTCGTGTAAAAAAGGTGGAAATAAAAATAATATACAACAGACAGGGGCTCTCCCTCTTTCGCTTTCTCTCACTTTCGATCAAACTGCGATACTGCGTTCAATATCACATTTACCAACTTCTACCCCTTTTAAAATTTACAAGAATTCACAAATCAATTAAAAATCTGTACACAGTATATAATTTAATTAAAAAATTATTCACCGTAACGTCGTAACATAGTGGTGCCGTTAAACGTAACAATAATATCGATAATTACAATAAATGATATCGATATCGGTAAATAATGGTTAACAATTACAGATACAAATCTATATTTTACATAAAGCAAATAAATTAAATCTATATTTGATATCCGAATTTCATTCGAATGTGCATGTAGTATACATAAATTAATAAATGGGAAAGAAATAAATTAATTTACAAAATGTGAAGAATTGTTTTTCAAACTATCGGAGAAGATTATTTCAACGATTCGCGTGTTCAGTGAGAGAAAGTAAAGAAGAGAAAGAAACATCGGTCGACTCGACCAAGTCGTCCAATTAATTGCGAATAACAATATGGCTACCAGTAGTGTTCCGATCTATGTACATGCAGGGGGTGATTTATTTTTCTTTTCTTATTCGTAAAACAATTGTGGCAGAAGGAGTTCAATCAGCGTTCCACTCTTTTCCATTCATTTGAAACTGATTTGTTATTTTGTTTTCTTGAAATAAGAGCAATCTCCGAATCAACCGACTGTTTTAGATGAACTTCGATTGAAAGAAAAATATACCATGGCGTTTCAAGTCAACATTTATGCTGCTTCAGGTAAAATTTTTCTTCTTCGTAGATAATCATTAATTTTATACGTTTTACAGTGAAATTTGAAATTCCGATGGAATTACCATTTAAATCTCGCGCCATTCAGATTAATCTCATGAATTATATATGGTTTACGCTCTACATATAATTATGTATCTATACATAATAGATGCAAAACAATTCATTGTTTATCAGGTACCATAAATAATTCATGACAATTTCTCTTTCAACGTGTTTTTTACATATTATTTCAACCCACAGGCAGAGTAATAGCGAAGGAAAAGTTGATAAATTAACGAAGACAAATAATTTCCAATCTGCATCTCACCAAAGCTTCTGTTTTTCTCTGCTAACATGTTTTTCTCAAAAAAATAGTCATCTCTTTACATATTTTTCTCTCTAGCTTGCTCTCTTTCTCCCTTTCTTTCTCTCTCTCTCTCTCTCTTTCTCTCTCCCGATTAAACTACACCCTGATGCCCATGCATAATTGATTATAGAGAATATTTTATTGCGTCCACGAGGTCAGATACGTCTTTGCAGTTATTCCTTGTTCTCTTTTATTCCAGAAAAATATATATGTTTATATATGTATGTACGTATGTATATATGTAATATGTATGTTTATATACATAACAGAGCTTTGAGGTGGAAACATCGACAACAGACATCTTTTATTTCAACTTCGCGAAGTAAGTTCCAAAGTAAACTGTCGTCCCATTTCAAATTTACTTTCGATTTTCATTTGTCATTTCATGGAAATGTACATGTAATAAAATATATTTATGGTTGTTAAAATCCTTGAAATTGCCAGCAATTTTATTTGTTTCTCCCTTCTTTTTTTTTTTAACTTTTTTATATACCCTTAAACACTACGGATGTATCGTTAAATCAAAATGTCACAAAAACATCAACTTTCAATATATCTCCGGAAGATCTTCCTGAAATAACGCTTAATTTTTTTTAGCTAATTAAATGATTTTAGTTTTGGTAAAATTTTTCGTTATTTCACTGCCTTATGAATTGTGGGTTGAAACGAAGTTTTGTTGAAACGAAGAAAAAGAGTAATAAACGTGAAAGAACCTCCCTTCGTCGTTCATTCAGCAACAATGAAACAAAAACAGGGGATGGGGAGGTAAAATGTACAAAGCTAATTTACAAAGGTGTCATTCAGTTACCCTTTGTATTTTACGACTCGTTTCGCATTTTGTCGTCCCTGCTTCTCTTATATGTACACAATGCACTCTCTTTGAACTCCATGGCTTCTGTGGTTTCTCTATCTCTCTCCCTCTCACTCGCATACCACGCATTCAGTGTCTCCTGTCCCCTTAATCTACTTAATTAACGCTTTTCTATCGCCATTTGCTTCTCCGAATCCTAATTATCTGAGAAATTACCATTTTATATTTGTTGCTTCCTCCCGCCATTTTCAATGCTCCCCCTCTCTTTTCCAATGAAAAGGCTTGCAATACTGTATATAAGAAAAATAAATAGCTTCCTCTTTTCTAGTTCTTTCTTATTAAAATAAACTTTGAACGTTTCTGGGATCTTCAGGAAAATAAATCCTTTAACGACTCGATAAACTTTGTTGTTGGTACTTCTCTTTTTTTTTCTTTTAGGTTAGAATTCAACGTGGAAATCATGTAGCGATCTCTTTACTTTTCTTTTTTCTGCTTCACCGTATTCACACACTGGAGTACGTTTATTTTGAACCTTTCCTCCAGGATGATCCTTGTAAAAATACGAGCAAGAAAATTTGGTAAATATATGCAGTTGATATTTTGAAATGCATGTATTTTTCTTTCTTTCTTTCTTTCTTTTTTTTTTTTGTTCAAAGAAAACTCAAACCTTTTTACTGAATTTGTACTTTCGATTTCTTACCAAAATTTCACGATTATTGCTAAATTTTATTTCCGATAGCTTTTTAGGAAATTGTGAAATAAAATACATGATCCAGAAAAGATAGTAAACCTCCTCCAAATCCAAGGACGTAAGGGTTACCCTTTTGATCAAGGTTTACAGTATTGCATTTTACTTAACCAAACGCATAAAAATTCGTAAAACAAACAAATCTTAAAATTAATTCCTATTTTGCCAAAGGATCGATGCACTTAAACTCTATTGCACTTGAAAATTTAAACTCGCAGAATTTTCCATTAAACTTCGTAAAAGAATCTTTCATGTATAACATTACTTTATATACTTCTATTGTGTGGAATTCGAGAATATACCACAAAATCAACTCTTCATTATTTACGTACATATTTAAATACATACGATTTTGAATAAAAATTATTTCATACATTGTTTATTTTAAAACGTTTCGAGTTCGGAATAAAACGATGTTTTTATAGAATCAAAGCATTCTTTCATATACTGCTAAATTCGTCATATCCGACGTTTTTAATAAGTGAAAAAATTGATCCACCGTTGTTTAAATAACTTTCATTTTCATTAAAAATGTTTTCCATCGTTCCTTCGATTATTACGATAAATTACTCAAACTTCGTTGAAGCTCGAACAATTTTTTGTAGGTTACATAACTCTGCTGTAATATAATTTTTAAGTGGAAACCGATACAATTTTTTCACTTATTCGATATGAACTTGTTCATTTGGCTCAACGTGATCGTCGCGAGTTGCCAGCGGTTCTCAACCAAACTCTTTACTATATCATTGCTTATGGAACACTCGCTTCAGATATTAATTATTTCGCTTAATATTACATTTTTTCGAGTTAACTTCGTAATATTTATTTGAGACCTTTTAAACAGTATTCGTTCTCAAAAGTTAATAAATCTATCATTTGAACTGAACCATAGATTTTCAAACCTAAACAACGTATAACTAAGCAACAATTTTTTAAATAAGTTTCGTATAAACAAAATTTTTGCAACCATTAAAAGTTTAATTTTAAGAATGTCAACTAACTCGAAAAAAAGAATCAACCCCGTGGAACACGAACTGGCAACAGCGGTCTTTATCCTTCGTTTTGAGGTATATTCCTTGCCTAGTTTCTTCGCAAAAAATATACCACCATCGATTTAAAAGTTATACACGATCTTGTAGCTTTTTCTGTCCGGTTTTGTCGTCACCCTTTGTCGCAACTGTACATTCAGGATTCATTTTCCTCGTTTTACTTCATTCGTATTTGCCTTTTCGTCGTGCAACAACTGTTTTATATGCTCTTAAATACTTCGTCGTCGTCATCATTACCGTCATATAGCATCGTCATATAGCAATCGTTAAAATTATTGTACATTATTTAATTAGTAATCGTTAGAATATAATATTGTTGATGTACATGTGGCTTCACCATGTCCATTATGGAAAACACGTAAATTGTTAGGCACGCGTGAACCATAAGGAAATCCCATTTCGTAACGAATACCCCATACGATTTTACTGTAAACATTTTTCTTCCGTTTATTTCTTTTATAATCTCATTATTTTTCGACATAATTTGTTGTTGTGTTGTTTCTGAGATGCAAATTTCTGGAGCATTCAAATGGGTTCCTTAGAGTCACAGTCGATGTTTTTTTAATATCATTTTTACAGGAAATCTTCCATTATTAATTCAAGAATTCTCGGATTCAACCCAGAAATGATTTCTAATTTCAATTCTTATGAAATTTCTTTTTGCCATGCGTTGTTCGTATCGCAACACTTCTAATAAGTTCAAGTTCATCAACGATTTTTACGATCTTCAAGTTTGCCAATTTCAAAATTTTCACGGTATGTTTCACAATTTTCAAACAAAAATCGACTGGAACCCTTTTCGCGCGGGCCTATTGAACATCTACGTCGTGTAATTTCTATTAAACGTACACGAGCGAAGTAAGTCGAACCGCACCGCCGCATTGCCAATTCACGAAAAATTTCCCTGCACCTGCGCGACTTTCCATCATTTCTAATTAATCTACAATCCCACATATTGGGCGGAGTGCACACCAAGTCCCTTTCTTTCATCCCATTTTCCCCACCATGCATACACACTCGTCTACGCTCGGCTTCATTCAAAACAGAACCACTAATTGTTGTATGTACAAAGTATCGTTTGCCATTTTTTCAAAATTCGCGCGCGCGCATTATGCTTGTAATAACACACGTGTGTGAGGTTTAGTGCTGGGAATCGCAACGCGACTATTATACGCTTCGAAGATACACCCTCTTCGCTCTCTTCCGAATTTTTTTCTTCTCGCTTTCGACCGCGAACGAACAAATTTGCAAAATTCGTAAAAATTCGACTAACTCAAGATCCGCTTGTCGAAATGTTGCAAAAAGAATCGCGAAGGCTATCCGTGTTGCCGCGGAATACTGATAATTTTGCAGCCTTCCGTTCGAGTAAAACACGAAACACAATTGCAACGATGCAAAAGTTTTGCGTGACGTTAAAACATTTTGTTTCGATAAACCAACGATCTCACGAACCTAAACACCATCGGAAACACTAGTTCGTCGGAAATTATATAAGTATACTTTATACTTATGTATGATTATATACAATACTTATATACGTAATATATATTTTTGCCTCAACTGTCCCGTAAAAAATGTTTACAACCGAATAAGCAAAAATTTCGAATGGAGTTGGTTCCAATTATTGAACGCGTTCGAATGTTCGCTTGCGACCAGTCGAACGGCCGAGATTCGTTATGGGAGCTGCTCGAGCATCGAAAATAAGGAACAACACCACATAAAGTCAGATTTTGACTTTCAACGAATATACGCTTTTAAAAGGAATTTTGAAGTACAATTGATTTCAATAAATCTAACCTAGCATCACAAGTATAGTCACAGAACTTTCGCAAATTCGATTGTTTACTAATATTATAATAAATCCGGTGCCCCAAGAACGTCTTCTTGTCGGCGCCACCGGTTTACGAGTGATATTGGTATTATCGATAATCTTTTAAAATAACTTTCTTAGAAATAATTTTTTTTTTTTCTTTTGATCACAAAGGCGATTTGATTCCCATCACTGATCGCAAAATATAAGTATACGTGTACGCGCGCGTCTAACGTATCTGTGTGCACGCGCGCACGCGACAGCGTGTGTTTGTGTGCAACCTAACGAATATATAATATATTGTATATATATAAAACGCTCCAAATAGAAATAATATTTACCAATCGTTATTCGAATGTGGAGCAAAAAGAACTCCCATCAAGCTTTTCTCTCGATCTCCTCGCTAGTATGCAGTTTTTTCGTTTTTTACTAAAACGTACAACAATAATTTTTCAGTCTAATACATTCCAAAGCACCAATTCGTTATAGTTTTTCATTCCAACGTTTTTTCATTTTTTTTTCTTTTTTTTTCATTTTCGAGAAAAAGTTCTCGTACACGATTCTCTTACACCTAAAAAAGAAGCCGAAATCCTACGGTCTCTGTGTCTCTCTCTTTTCGATCTAATTTTCATTTTTTTTTTTTTCACACCGAATTTTCTCAGTTTAACAGTAGTTTCAATACTTTACAATTAGTATGTATAGCGGTTACGTTACATAGACGCTAGTAGAAGATACGAGATGCACTTGAAATTTGCTCATGGTAGTTTTTCAAACAGGCGCACGCTATCAAATATCCGGTATCATGTACGATCGATCGATTTCACGTAGTATAGTTGTGCTTCGTTACAAGAATTCGTTTAATGCTGCTTTATTTTTCCCTTACGCCTAGTAAAATGTTGATCGAAGATGAATTTACGAGCTAAGAAATGCACGCACTTATACTTTTTGTAAAAGCTAGTATAGTTGTCGTAAACTTTAATATAGTTAATTAATAGTGGCAGCATACACGTGCTTCGACATCACTTCATTGTGTAGCTTGACAATCGAGTATGTTTATTTTTGAAGGCTAATCTCTGGTATAGTCTTTAGTATAGTCGTTAACTACAGTTAATCGTCGTCTGGTTTCGAATTTAAGACAACATATTCATAAACGACATTCATTAATGTCGTTTTGCAATTAAAATATCTTTCGTTTTAGAGCAACAATTAGTACAGTTTCGTAGCAATGTTTGAAAGAAACGACTGCAACCGAATCATTTGCATAATTACAAAAAATAAAAGAAATGATCGTTTAACGATTCAATTTAATAATTGCAAGGTGCTCAACTATAACGAAATTCAATTTAAAAACGACTAACCGTAGTTAATGATCAACCGTAGTCACATTCTGAATGAACCACAGTCAATCCAAACGTTATCTCAATTAAAAATGGCTAACCGTGGCCTAACATCAAACTTTAAACAACTCTGAGTGCTAACTATTGTCGAGTAGAGAGCAACTATAAATTAGATCAAACTTGCTTAACATTATCTCAATTTTTACGGTAAAGCACGGTGTTTTTCGCAGAAGATTTCTTTTATTCGAAAAAGTTCGAATCAAGCGTCGCATAATCCAATCAACTATACTTTCTCTCGATCGATCGTACGAATGTGTTGTCGTGTGCATACGCGTTTCTTTTTTCCTGCATGTACATTTTCGCACGTACATATTCCGTGATGCAATGTATAAATGTAGTGTTAAGTGTTAATAGTAGTAATAACAGCAGCAACAGGAGCAATAGTAGTAATAAATAGTACTAGTAGTAGTAGTAGTAAGTCGACTGGGTGCACATCCGACGAGGGCAGGTCTTATAGTGACAAATAACGACAATTTCGTTTCTCTTAATAATCTGGGACAATTTGTACAATTGTTAGTATGTACTATTGATTATTCCTTCTTTCGTTACATATCATACCACTTTTTCCGTTCTCTTCTATTTCCAACATCTTTTACCGTCATTATATTCTTCTTCACGCTTATTTCATATGTTTAGCAACGATGTTAATATTAATCTTTTAATAGCATTTTTTTTTTTGTTTTTTTAATAATCAATCAACTATTAAGTGTTTTGTCGACAGTCGATAAGTATGATAAAAAATTTTTGTACGTTTTGGCGTTAGTATTGGCAGCCCCGAAAATCTTGTTAGTTAATTATAATTACAGCTCTGACTTCTTACTAAATTGTTCTTCGATTACAATGAATCATAATGCTTATTTTAACTATTCATGAGGTATTTACAGTGACTGCAAAATAATTTCACGAAAAATCGATTTTTCAGTACCATTAAAATCTACTATATGATACTAACTTATTGCCGTTTTATCCCTACCACAATTTTATCCTCTACTATTCGAATTTAGTATTAAAGAAATCCTGAAAACGAATTTTCTACGTTTGAAACATTCACAAATGATATTTGATAAAAATTTTCCAAAAGTTAGAGAAACGCTACATCGATTAATTAATTTTAAAAAATTGAGCAATATTCTCGAACGACCGTGAAGATATTAAATATTATACTGTCAATACGGAAATGAAAACGGACCAATTTCACACAGAACTTCCGGATCATCTCGATCGATGAGAAATGTTCGGTTTTTCCGGCAAATGCTTTTTTTTTCCACAAAATTTTCCATAGCATTGGCTCAAAGGGGATAATCTACGACGATCTAGACAAGATGAAAATAGAGGAATGAGTTTCAACTAAAATTCTCAGGGCTCCTTAACATTTCTTTCTTCTTCTCTTCTCCTATCCAGTTACAGACAACAGTTATTCGTATAATATAAACCGTATTTCATCGCGGACGACGAAAGAAAAAAAGGTGGAGAACAAATGTCCATTTTGCACGCGTCTCGTAAACTCAGAAAATAATGCATTAAACTACCATAACAAAGTATAATCATTTAACTTTATTTATAATAATCTTTAACTTATAAGCTTCCGCCGTTTCTTCTTTTTCTTCATATTTTTTTTTTTTTTTTTTTACAGTATCCAATAAATTAAAACAACTCTATCTCTCACTGTCTCGCGATTAACAACAAGAACCACCTCTTCCTCGCTGTGGCACCTCTTTCATACTCGTTCTCTTTTCCCTTTCACTCACACTCTCGCAGGGCTGAACGTTGTTCCCAATAAGAAAATACCGTATTATCTCGATCGTCTGCCAGTTACTTAACGAACGTAGCCTGTAAAGAATTGTCTATCTCTTCGCTTCAACGCGCGATCTAGGCGTCAGGTTACGTTCACGATGACCGACTGCCTCCGAATAAACTCACGATGGCTACCGCGAAACCGATACAAATACACCGGGGCTAGGTGAGAAACAGCATTTGTTGCTTGTCGCTACACGACTTTACTTTTCATGTCTATAACTGCCTGGGAACTATTAACCCTTTGCACTCGAAAGGCGACTGTTAGCCGTCTAACAATATTAACACGTTGAATGCCACGCCAGTTTTACAGGATTTGCCTGTGGCGCCACAATAAACAAAAATATTACTTACAATTTAAATATGAAATATTACCTACAACAAATAAGTATAACTACTTTTAAATATTTTTTACTGCATTAACGATAGTAATAATTAAAAATTGATAAGTATTGACATTTGTCCAAATTATGTATTTCTATCAATCTGAGCGCGTCGGTCACCGGTGACCCCCCCACGGCATTCAACGTGTTAATTTCATGGATTTTTAAGTGTAAAATATTTACTAAGATTCACTTATATTAAACTTCATTTAGTTTAATTAAGTCGTATACTAAAATTTACGCACATGACTGTTTAACCTTCGAGTCTAATTAATAAACAAACTAACTGAAATCTGAAAATTTGTGAAACTATCATTTGGCGACTAACAGGCGCTCTCGAGCGCAAAGGGTCAATTCTACCATGTCTCTTACTTCCTTGTTAACACTAGAACTACCTACAATTAGGTTATACTTATTTGTGACAAAAAAATGAATTGAAAATTGTAAAAAAATATTACCTAATACTAGGGAAACAAATCTCAGTAATCAGAGTAAGAACCATAGTAAATTTCCAAAAGTGTAAGTGCTATGGTAAGTTCATGAAGTTTCCATGAAAAATTATGAATAAGTAATTTTGACCCCTTTGGTAGCTCTAGTGTTAATGCATGTGAATTTCAGATTTGAAGTTCAGATTCCTTGTTTACAGATCACTGCTGTTTATTTTGACAATACATATCTTTGTATTTGTACCAAATGTGAATCTCAGAAATCTTTTAAGAAATAATTTTACTTTGTCTGTTGAAAAATTCGGGAAAAGTTATTACTTTATTTCAACTGCGAAACATAATTATTATAACCTTTGAATCTGATTAGTAATCACATCTGAACTTTTTTACCAGTCTCTTAAGAAGAAAATGTTGAATGCTAATAGCTTTACTTCTTTTCGTTTCTTATCAATTAAAAAAACGAATATTTCTGAAACTTTTTCTTTCAGTATTTTGTAAATAGGTGAAAATAATTACTTTGGTATGAATTACTATTACTTTATAAGCGACTAATTAAGTAGGATTTGCCTAAAAATTAACGTTTCCAAATCCCTCTTTAATCTTTCCTCCTCCTGCTAGTCGTCATCACCTAATCGTGATCCAGAATCTGAAATATTCATAAGCACATACGTACTTCCAGATAACCGGATCAGTGTAATGGTCGTATCTCTCATTATATATCTATTTTTCCAACAGACTGTTTCACATGCTTAAAATACAATGGCATGATTATTTCTAATTTCCATGGTGATAACTTCCCATATTTCCCACACTTGGTTCTGAATACCGTTACATTGATCCGGGAAATTCTGTACACATAGGCATAAGAGAAACAGACAGATCAGGGTACTTTTACACCCAGGCGGTCAAGCAGACAAAAAAGAATGCGATACGATGCACTATATATAGTACATAATCGGTATATGTAACTTTCAGTGGCATGTATGTATTGTGTACGTGTGTATGTGCTATGCGCATGTGTATGTGCCATGTGTAGTATGCACGTGTGGCTCGACATATTTAAAAGGGCATTATAATATATCCCTTATAAAACACAGAAATGCGAGTCTACGCTTGGCAGTATTATGAAAAATCGCTCGCTCGTCCATTGTCAGAAATATAGATGATGTATGTATTTTTTATCTTGTTTTCGTTATCGTTTATTAATATTCATTATTTCTAGATGTTTGGTGACGGATGTGATAGCAATAGTGTCTCCTCTCGCTCTTATTTTTTTTTTTCTGTTATTTTCATTATTTTTGCATCAGCTTCGAGAAAAACGACTACGACACATTTAGATAATGATGAATCGACGTCGACGGTTTGACGCCCTTGGCAGTGATCGTAAAATTGCATGTAGTTTTTGTTTGTGTGTGTATGTAATCTCTGTGTGTGTGTCTATGTCTGTACATATGCCTGTTCTTTTCTTTTTCCGTGCGTTCGTTGCCCTTCCACTCGTTCTCCTTTTTTTCTCACCAAATCTTCTTCCATTTTCTATTTATTTCTTTCCTGAACATAACTGATACTCACGGAGTACTGTGTAACCGGTTTTCTAATTAGCTGAAACATGTAGTTCACCTTGATTCCTGGTTAAATCTCAACGTGTCAAACCCGACTGAGAAAGAACGTCACCCAAGGCTATGGAGTTTTACGCTTAACACCGCGACATCTATTGGCTAGCGAGTGAACCAATTGGACTAGGTACATCATCGAGAAACACCGTCATTGCTCATTCCTCCTTTCACTTAACGACGCTGCACGAGAAGCGATCATAGCTCGATTACAGTTGCAATGAAAGCGAATTTTCACAAACTTAGGACATATTAGAAATAAATCAAAATTTGCACAAATACACATGCACTGCAACTGCACAGCCTAATGTATTTATGTGTATTTAATACATATAAATTTTCGCAAGAATTGTTCATTATTCACATTAAGATGTACTTACATAGAGCAACGGAGTTGGGAAGGGAACCTGAGCACTATAGCTCACCTTGCATATCTACTCTAGTTACGCAAGGACTCATTGGGAGAATATCTCTCTTTCTCCATGTGTCCTCTGTGCTATGGGAAAACCTTCTAATAGAGTGATTTTAAACGCTACGAAACGAAAACCGATAACGACCTGCCGTCGACGGTCCGTGACGATTTTTCTGCGCTTCAAGGTACAGGGATTTCCTTTTGAAAAACGTTATTTTTAATTGTCATTCTCCTATGTAGGGCACCGACAAATTTCTATCGTAATTTTTTATTGCACAATTTTTGCTTTGGCATCGAACTAGAAATATTCAAAAAATAATTATTTTCTTTGTTTAAATTGTCAAGATGCTAAATACTCTAAGGTTACTTTCCATACTTTCCTCGTTGAAAGTAAACAAGTATCTTAAAAAAAAGACTCTGAGAAAGTCTTAAATCAGATTTAATCGAATTTATTTCCTCAAAGAGTTAAACTGTTAATAGTAACAGTTGGACAAATTTTGGTAACGAAAGTGATTCAGAAAAGGTTACGTGTAATATAATTCAGCATTAGAGGCTTTGATCCCCTACAACAAATTTTAAGCATTCGAATTGAAGTTCGAGCCAATTTTCAGTAAAATGTCAGTCTCTACATGGGAGAACAAGTTTACAAAGTGTTACTCCTCAGGGCTACCTTTATAGGCTGCCCTCACTCCTAAGGTCTTGCAAGTTATCCTTACGTGCAGTACGCTTAAATGTTAACTTTTTAAGAACAATACAATCCAAATGAACGCGTTACTTTGTCGATCGTCAACCCGTAGAGTCACAGGAATATTCGTTACTACAGACCGACGATACACAGCTACTTTACAGGTGTATATAATAGGCAATGTCGTCGCGATGTATGGTGTCTTCAACAAATTTTCTTTCAGTTTCCCTCTTCTTATTCAGCCTTCTCTATCCTGTTTCTAGCAAAAAACGGCGATGTTTGAGAGCACTTCATATGGTAAACGCATGAGTGTGTTTGGAGTACAGGTATGTTGGTATCTCTGTGTAGGTCCTCTCCAGGTAAGCAGTGTCGCCCAAGCTTGGGCGCCAGCCTACTGAGTCGGTAGGGATGTTACAAAGGTCCTGCTCTGACCAAGGGTGACCTGGAGGACTTGCACTCCCGGGTCTATCGAGTAACTCCTGCGGAGGCCTTCTGCGGGAGCACGCTGATTGGGCGTATTCTAATCCCTCGCTCATGGGGGCCGTGTGAATAAGGTCCTAGGGGCAGGTACCGCACGTTAAATTCTTGAAACGTTATGTAGGTCCTCTCCTTCTTCGTCTGTCGCTGAGTTCATTTTTCATTAGCCTCCAAATTATCATCCTTTTACTTTCTGTGCCTTCTTTCTCTATCAATACCTCAAGATCTTCAACTCCGTTTCTAAATATGACCATCTTAATTGATCAACCTGGAGTCTAATAAAAAGCAATGACCTTGCTTCCAGCAACGCTCTGAGATGGTGTCCGAGTTCTTAGAAGTATTTTATTGAGTTTAGGGAATAAAATGTGCTACTTCCGGGTAGAAGCAATAAGCACGTTCGCAGGTAGATGACAGTGGTGGTTTACGTGTCCTTTCCTCAACGTTCTGATAGTAACTCTGTCTTATACCATCGCAACGTTCATTCCACGCTATTTTGCGGTGTGGCAGTGTCTGCCTTGCGGCATTTTACGTAGTTTATACATCTTCTATCGTCTTTTTGAATTCTACGTTCGAATTAGCATATCCAAGGTACCGAAGGATATCCTAATCTAGTAGACATGATGACTGATAATGAGGGTTGTTCTCAATTGAGAAACCTCGTGCGTGTCGCTGATTCTTGAATATCGAATGTGCAATACCCTTCGGGATACCTTGGACCGACCTTAACAGACAAAAAACGACAGTAACGAGCCGCATGGATTTTTCGTTCAACGTGCGACAAATATAACTGTACAATAATAAAACATGGTATGCATGACTGTAATATTCTTCCTCTGGAACTGTCATCGATGACTATACATCCAGTCTCACTTCTCCCATCCTTTCATCTAGTTCTTCCTAATTGCTCGTGTCTCTCAGGTTTTAAATTCAACCGCTTCACCGATCTTTCTTTTAGAACCAACAAGCGTTATATGCATATTATTCAAATTTTTTGTTGTTTGCTCGTTTAACTTACTACGGAATACAACTGCGTACAATCAGTTAATAGCATAAAGTTACAGTGTTACAACATTGAGAATCTTAGTGTACAGTATGGCTCATGTTTATGTGCCTGTGTAAGTGTATACGTGAATCTTTTCCATATTTTACATTCGACCAGTTTCCCAATTATTCTATAATCAAATTTGCTGTGTTTTTGAATAGTATATACGTGCGTGTAGGTGTGTCTGTCACTTTAGATTCGTGTATGAGCCAGCTGAATGTCGGTCGCATAAGTTACCGTACATATCTCTTGATTGGAATATTCTCAGTGCCATCTTACCACTTTCTTTTTGTTTGTTCTTAACGATTGAGCGTGAAACACATTACGTTACAAGATCTAACAGATCTCGGAGGCCCAATCTAACCCCTAAACCCTTTCCAACTCGTGTCTTCAGCTGATTTGGCGCGATCCTGTTTCGTGTATTTCTCCATAGAAAAGTCCTTGTTTTTCGCAGTTCTTATTGATTTATCACGAAACCTGCTCCTCTCTTTCTCCCTTTTTCCCCAGTTTGATGTTATCCCATTCACTCCTTTTTCTGCGCTCATCTTTTCCTTCCCTCCTTTGCTTTCTTACCCTTTAAACGCGATTTTTAATACACCACACAGTCTCTCCCGCTCTTTCGCTCTGTCTTTCGCTCGCTCTTTTGCACAGATTTACAGTATTTTACTTGATTTTCTTGATTTTTTCATCTTTTTTTATTAAAAAATTAAAACGGACGGTTAAATTCCATGGTTTCGTTTGTCGGTGAGCCGATGTCCGTTGCTGAAGGCACAAGGCTTTGCACTTGAACTCGGTCACCTAGCCTAGCTTCTCTGACTTACTACGACCTACTACCAACTAATCTCGCTTACTTTTACTTTACTTAACCTCCTACAATGCTACTACGCTTTTATTCTCTCTTTCTTTTTTCCCTGCTTTCTTACTCATTTCTCCTCCTCTGCCAATTCACGGAAAAGAAAACCCGGACGCGCACAAATGCCAAGCCACTTCTCCGACCTTTTCATCACGGCTTAAGTAACCATATGAAGTATCTTTCTTTCTCTTTATCATTCCCTATCATCCTCATCAATTTCTCTCTCTTTCTCTCTTCCTTCCTCTCTCACGCACACGCATACACACACAGAACGAACTCTTCTTTTCTTTCCTCGTATAAACAATGTATATGCTAGCAATATATTATTATGCTATGTGTTGTGATATAGACTCTATGGTATCATTATGTATAATCGTATCGTTTGTTATTTTGCATCATCATTATCATTTTTGTTTCTTCCGTACTCCCCATATTCCTGTCTTGGTCAGGCCAGATTGCTGCTCAACAGCCAACCCGCCCTCTCGTCTGTTTCTACCTCGCACAATACGATTGATCCTCCCTGTTCTATCATCGTTAACGTTACTAACATGATTATCATAATATCTCCTCAGTCGAAAATTGCACACGCATACGGCACATTCGTTCGTTCGCTCATTCACTCTCCCTCTGTTCTTAAATCTTTCAGTTAGACTCATACTATCTGCTTGCTCGTGGAACTCTCGCTCGGCTTTAGCCGGTACCTTATACATTACACATTATACATTTACATATCGATTCCGGGGGTAGCCAAGTAGAGGATATAGTAATAACATAACTGTAGGTAGCTCCTTATTACAGTCTCTGTACTGTCTCTACGTATCACAGCCTGGGTGCCTCGCCACTGCGCGTTCTATTCTTCCTGACTTCATCATCATCTCTACAATGCTTCCCGTCCAGCTTCAACCTAGCGCTGCCAGATCACTCTTGCAGCATCTCGTGGCAGGCTCAAGAGGCCGGTGCAGAAGTCAGAAACGATAAGAAGCGAATTCTGAACGAGCCATTGCCACTAGTCGACATCGGTCTACTACTCAAACAGTGGCACGGTGGTGCACTAGTACAGGAGGTTTTCCACATCCACGTTCCACGTCTGTCGACGTCGCTGTGTTCCATCAGCCTTGCCATCCAGGACGCCGCACAGACACGCAATGAAACAACACTGTTAGCCGATGGTGATCGGCCTCGAGGGAACTAGGGTGTCACGTCCCAGATTTCGGCAAGGAAAACTGGCAGCTTTTTGTTTTTGAACTTCAGACTGAAGCACATTTCGCTATTCTGGTTACCGAGGGTCCGCAATTCAGTCAACACGGACAGCAGCTTTGCGAAGATCGTGCCGGACTTCGGCCTGCGCCGGTTGTCTACGTACGCCTTCAACGCTTCCAAGTAGATTTCTTGGATCTTCTCCACTTTCCAGCCTTCCAGCAAGTTTGGCCTCTCTGCAAGAAAACACGAGGAACTGAGCCCATCTTTTATGAACTAGTGAATGAATTTTAATTTGAATTGCAAGACACTGGCACAGTTTACGTTTAAATATCTAGAGAGGAGAACATTGTTTCAATTAAGGAATTTTGAGAAAATTATCGATGGATGAATTATGTTTGCACGAGCAACAGTTTCAATCGGCATAATAAACTTAACACACACTGTTTTACGTTTATAACCCACTTACAAATCAATAACTATTTCAGATTAGAAGATGGGCATTATTGTCTTCCGTCATTGTCTTCAATGAAGGCAAGGAGTTTAAAGTATTATTTAACAGCTTGATACATTTAGATTTTATTATTCCGCAAGAATTGTTGCTTGAATTGCTCTCATAGATTGATATTGGTGATTTCCGGAAGAAACATGCTTAACAAAAATTCTTCAAATGTTCTCGATATACATTTAGGTAACAGGTCGTAAGACGAACGGAATCCATCGTGGATAATTCATAATTCGTCTACTCATACGGATTTTGGTATTATGTTGTAGCAAAATAAGATTGGGCCAGTCTATTTAAATTCTGAACTATACTAATGCCACGAAAAATGATATACATCTTACAATATAAAAGAAATTGTTTTGCCAAGCATTAGTTGTTTCTAATGAAAAACAGAACTTATGGAAAAAGTTAAATGATACTGTTGATTGGAAAATAAATGAATTGGTCCAATCTAGGTTCAACTAATCGTAGATAAATATCATCGACGTACCTGAGAATATAACAATGGCCGTTAGTAACGCATATTCAGCGTTATTAACTTTCATGGCGTACATTTGCCGACAGAAGTGTAGCAAATCCTCAATCGTCTCGCCCATCCCAGCTACGTTATAGCTGTCTTTGGTGTACGGCTGATTGTTGGCAAATATTATGCTGTCCGTTTGCACATCGTATTTCCTCGCCATTCGAAGCATCATTACTTCGCTGGAACATGCCTTTAGAAGGGCGATCTGATCCTCTCGCATCAACTCGTCAAAGCCGGGTAAACTTTTCGAGAACTCGACGATTAGTTGCACTGTCAGAATAGTGATTTCCGTAATGTGCCTAAACTTGTAGTCACTAATATCCTCTCCCTCTGAGGGCTGATTCTAGAACAGAAAGAAGAAGAGACAAATAAGATTATATGAAAGTACACGTTTTAGACAACGTTTAACGTAAGCCATTAAAAATATATGGTAAACGATCCCTTTCTTCTTTATATAGAAAAATTTCTAATAAATAGATACAGTAGAACCTTCCATATATGAACTAATAGGAAGATAAAAGTGTTAAGATAAAAGTATTTGCGAATGTTTTTTCTATACTAAACTCTATTAATTTAAATGGTTATTAAGAAGGTTCACAGTTTATTTAAATATTTATGTATTCCATATCTCTTTTATCAGTAAATTCTAAAATTTTTTAAGATAAAGACCTACTATTAAATGACACACTGTTCAACTAATAGAATATTTGAGCACGATATTCAGATAATAGGTATTCGTATAAGAGGGGTTCTACTGTACATTAAAAAGCTACAGCGATACTGTGCTAGCAAAGGTTTTTCCATTTTCATTCATGTCGTCAAGACCGCAATGCTAAGATCATACCATGTGAAACACGTCTAAGGAAACGCTTGTCAGGACGACTTCCTTAGATTGCTAGAGTTATCTTGTAAATGTTGACAAGCTATACGATAAAACGATTCTAAGAAAAAACGAGTAAATGAAACATCTCAATTTTTGGATCGTTGGCTGAGTTATTATGCGAAATTTTATAAAGAGAGTAGAAGATAAAGTAATGGCATTACTAGATACATATTTTTCTTCCAATGCTTTTAAGAAATTAAATTAAATTTGAGTGTTTCTGTCAAATGTTTGATAGAACACAATAGTTTAATTTCTCTCTTTTCTTTCAAACCAAAACATCGTTTTACCAAAACCCTTCTAAGTTCGCCTCTGAACAATCCTGTTCAACTATATTTATAATTTCTAAGCAACAAGTTTGATAACATTTAATAAACCTCCATTTACCGTGATCCTTTTGAGATCCTCTTCACTGGGTTGCTCGTACTCGTTCTGGAAGTACACGAGCCTGTGTATCAGCTCTTCCTGCTCTGGGCTAATCGGCTTTATGTAGCCATAGGGGCTGACCGGCGTTAAAATGCCGCTGCTCCCAGACGTGGACAACGACTCCGCTTCTGCTGGTTCAATCTTCACACCCATTTGGTCGCTGCGTATCCCACCGCCTGGGGAGCCGTTCATCGTTGTACTGTTTGGTTTGTCCTTCTCCTAGAACAAAACGTTCCTTTCCTGATTGATCCTGATCTGCACAAAATTACTCTTCCCGATCCTGGCTTTATATACCCCGGATCATCAACACCTACCTTCTGCGCCTTCTTCTCCTTGCGTTTCACAGCACACTGATATTCTGGCACGACACATTCGGGCCTCATGCCCACGGTCAAACACTTCTTTAGTCTGCACTCCTGGCACTTGCGCCTCATGTACATGTCGATCTCGCAATTATTCCCGTATTTACACTGGTACACTGCATTCTTCGTGATGCTGCGCCGGAAGAAACCTTTGCAGCCCTCACAGGTTAGCGCGTTGTAGTGGTACCCGGAGGCACGGTCACCACAAACCAGGCACAGCTCCTCCTGCTGCCTTGGGGTCGGCCCTTTCTTCTTCCTGGCGTCACAGCTGTCGCTACCCCCACCCCCGCCTCCGCCGCCCCCTCCACCTCCTCCACCTCCAGCGCTTCCATAGCCGTTCAAAGAGCCAGGCTGCGACAGCTCGTCCCTGCCTATAAACAGAAGTTTAAAACATGGTTTAGAAGATAAGATTTTAAGTGGAATTAGGTGTTACTCTGAACGCTCTAGTTCTATTTTAAATTTCGAATTTTGCACTCTTAATACAGGGGTTATCGGTCACCGTTGCAATAGACAGGTACAGTTGCGGACAAAAGTTTAAGACGAAAGGGCAATGTAGAACATAGTTTTACGGTCTGCAAATATTGTTTGTACACTCATTTTTATTGTCATTATGGTAGGACACTATTTATTGATTAGTAGAAAATATAAATTTTGTTTATCATGCTATTCTTTATAAATTAGTTATTTTAATTTCTTTGACTCTTTGGTCTTAAACTTTTGTCCGTTACTGTAAGTTATGACTTGTTTGCGGATGAAATTTAAGTCTGTTAAAGCCTGTTGTATTGCAATGAGTTAAAGGTACTTTTTCGCGTGACAGATGCAACCGCATTTTAGGACCCCATGGATTGGGGTGGACTTCTTGACATTTGCCACTACACGAAACACGTGTACTGTACACATGCTTTTTCCGGATGGCTGACTGTCATGCTACAGTTTTTAAAGGGATTACATTATGTTCTAGGAAAACAATATATTAATTTTCTTTTAACTCGTATTAGTTTACATGTGAAACTTAAAATGGATAAATTTGATGTTACTGAAGATTTAAACTTTAGGTGGAAGCCTTTTCTTAATGAACCTTTATTTATGTATGTTGCGTTTACTGTGGACATGATCACTATAACGATCATTAGTGCAACAATGCCTTGTTTAAGGTCATTATAGAGATCATTAAAAATCAGAAATTAATGTGGTAATTAGCATGCAGAAGGTCTTGGAGTAATATGACACCCTTTGTTATCTCAAATTTCCTCGATTTTCCCTTCTGTTCCATAAATAGGAGTACCCTATGTTACAATGATCTATGGTGTATTTTTTGGACTACAAGTACTTTTAATTTGAGACTTCAATCTGAATCCTCAGTATATAAATTCACATAAAGATGTATTAGTATTTTCATTACAAAAATTTAATAACTCTACTATAGTATGAAAGCATTCTCGAATAGCCTTAAAATTTAACGATTAAGACATTATTAATGGAATTATTGTAATATATCCTCGATAAACCAATTTTTGGGAATTATTAATCATTGGCGATTTTCTTGAATTGGATAGAACTGATTTTAACATTAAAAATTACAAATGAATTTTTATTTTGCAGGTATCCAGGTAAAATTTAGTTTTCAGAACATAAGATAATAAATAGCTAGTAAAACAGTTCTTAAAATTTATATATTATACACATTTTTATATATGGTTTATTCAAAAATTAGCTGTACAATAAATTATTAAGTATAACATACGCGATGACTCAGAAGGAGTTTATAGTGTCGAAGCAAGTTACTCGTACCCTATGGACCTTTCGCAATCCTTATGGCAAAGTTCATGTCATAAGATTTCTGTATCTAAAGTAGTAATTTTGTATGTTCAGAAAATAACTAATAACGTATTATAGTATAGTATCATCGGAAAAACTACATGTCACTTTTCAAATACCTATACATACAAACTGTAAGTTTCAATCCGATATAAAGTATGAAAAATTGTAATTTTTATGAATTTACAAAAGATTGAAACTCGTATTTGTCTGTATTTATTCTATCCAGGTAAATAAATTTGAAGAGAAATAAAATGTCTATTAATATATCAATTTTTAATATACATAAATATTATTTAAGTAAACAAATTCGATTCAAATATATTTACACAAACTGCTGGCTTAAAAAATATAGAAGTTTATCAATTAATACTATTTATTTATATTCTTAACAGTTTTCCTGATACTCTATTAAATATGTTTCATATTCACCCATGATGACGAGGGTGTTGATAATGGTAACTAAAAAAAACGTAGAATAAATTTTCTGAAAACTACATCCATACGTAAACTTGATCGAAATCGAAGATTGTTTCCTCGGTATGTTCTCTCGTAAGTAGACTACAGTTGTTTATACATATATGCAAGAGAAATTATAGCATAAGTAAAAGAATGTACAAAATATTCGAAGTGAAATACATGCTATAATAATTAGAGTGTGTAACGAATCTCTATCGAAATTACATTTATTCAGCCGCGTTTACAAAAATACGAATTTCTTTAACACGTTCCCTGCCAAGCTATTTTTTTTTTTATCAAATGTCATTCTATCTGTTTGTGAACAGATAAAGTATTTTTTGGTATCAGTAACTATTAAAATAACACAGAATATTGTTAAACACCATTAAACAGTCTAATAACAGTACCAGCAACTATTTTTATTTCTTTATTTCTTAATGAATGAGAAAAATTCATTTTCTCGAAAACGGTACACGTGGCAGGGAACGTGTTAAACAATAGTATAATATAACGATCAGAAACTTTTGATTTTCACACCCTCTACAAATTTGTACATTCTCACTCTTTTGATGTAGACTAAGCGAAGAGCTTCTTAAACTCTGAGTCGCAACCCCAAGGGGTTCCATAATAAACTTAAAGGGAACGCGAGGAATTTCGACAATTGTTCATAAAAAAACTAGTAATGTTTACCTGTCAAATTGTCAAATATTAATAAGTAAAGTTTAATATTAATAATATTAATAAGTAAGAAATTATTTTGATCGAAGACATTTTGAGGTATCTAATTAAGGGTAGAAATACAATAAAAATTATAATATATAGAATACAGTAAATATAAATATTAAAAAAAGCTAAATGACCGTACTTGATTGAAGAAAATCTTTTTTTGTTTTGTTTGCTTTACAAAATAAAGCAAAATTAAATATCTTTTTCTACCAGGAAATGTTTTATTTATTGTTTATTTATTTAACACTAGAACTACCAAGGGGGTCAAAATAACCGAATTTATAATTTTTCATAGAAATCTGGTAAACCTACTGTGATGCCTACACATTCGAAAGTTTACTATAATTTTTACTATGATTGCTGAAATTTGTTTCCCTTATGTTAGGTATCTCTTTCGTACAGCTTTCAATTTGATTTCTTGGTCTCCAATAAGTATACTAGATCGTCGGTAGATCTAGTGTTAATGAGTGTAATAAGTAGTGTTAATCTACATATGTATTCGAGATAGCGAAAAATTTTCCTCGATGAAAGAGGGTCGCGAACGAAAAGATTTGAGAAGCTCTGGGGTCAGGTAATGTCCAACAAGGCCAAAAAAAAAAAAAAAAAAAAATTGGTAAGACTTGTTGATTCAAGTGAACGAAAACTGGAATATTTCAGCGACGTGGTGTAATTTGTCCGCGCGAGTTCCTCGCAAGGTTTCCGGTAATTACAAAGCGCGTTACGTTGCGGCTGGTGCACGCGTGTAATGCCCGTGACACGCTCGGCCAAGAATAAGCGGGTTCCAGTAACCTACGTGGCGACATCGCCTCTATTACCTCCTTTATCTGTGATACTCGTCGAATGGAACGCTGCGCGGTAGAAGTCACGGTCGGTGAAAGTACGCCGCACACCCTGCGCGCGCCTTCCTCCAGCGAAGCGGAATCGAGCGCCGCGTGGCTTCGAGCTGAACGACTTGTAACGCCACGCGCGGGGATCTCCGCGGACGCTCGGATTTTTGAAATTATTGAAAGTACCAGCCACTATTCCGCGCTTCGATAGCACGATACAGTAGAGGCTCCTACGTACAGTAACGGACAAAAGTTTAAGACCAAAGAGCCAATGAAAATAAATAAATTAATTTATAAGAAATAATACAATAAATGTATTTTATGCTGATTAATAAATAGTGTTTTGTCATAACAACAATCAAAGAGAATATACAGAGAATATTAGATAAATTCGGTGGAGAAGTGGCTAGTGTAGTTGACTATCACCGCATGGGTTCCGAGTTCGAATCCCCATATAATCAGGAGGAGAAAGGAAAAAGGGGAATGTTCCTTAGAGTTTTTCATTAAATTTCCCCACTATTAATACTAGATAGATAATATTTACAAACCACAAAATTATGCTATACATTGTCTGTCCTTTCGTCTGAAAGTTTTTTGTCCGCTATTGTATAAACTATAACCGGGAGACAAAAACTGTTCACATGAAAAAATTTTCAAATAGTAGAACAATTAACTTCTTACGTTAAACTTCATTGATTTAAGTGAATATTACGAAGATTAATAAGTTCGTTTAAATATTTGTGTCGTATATCTCTATCACTGTTAAATTCTATAATTTTCTAAAGTATATGACTATTATTAGATAATAATTTGCTTGAATAATTGAGATTCTATTGTACTAATTGAATTTTGGTCAACGTTTAATATTATATGAAAACTGTTCGATCACCGTGTAGAACGTCAAGATGGACTTGAATAGACACAGAATCAAGACGTATTGGTCTTTACCAACATGGAGTTTATCGATCCAAATAGGCGCTTGTTGTTACCGGTAGCCGGAAATGTAGAAAATTCTCTCCAATAGCTTGTGACGAATACATATACAGTGACAGTTACTTAACTCTGCTGGCAATTTTTTTGACATTTTTGTTTCTGACGTGTTATCATTTCACTAAAAAATCTCATTAATTTTATGTGAAGAATAAAGAAACTGTTACTAGTAGCTTGCTCTATCCTTTCAATTTTATGTTGAGGAACCATTTTTCGGTAAATTGGGAGTTTCTTTAATAAAATTAAGAAACGACTGATTGCAACAAAATTCGAGGAACGCAGCAGAGTTAAAATCGTACCCCTAGCTATTTGACGGGTTTCTTTCTAAAAAATATGAACATTGCAAGGAACGAATCACATGTATGTTGGATGTTTCTTTATTTGACATATTATAAAAATATTATAAAAATCTTAATAATATTTAATACAAAATTGCATTGATATGCTGAATCGATCAAATCGCTAGGTGTACGATTTTAAGCGACAGTCACTGTAATTTAACTAATAAGGGTACATCAGTGACTGATACTTATTCACTTATTCATTTTTTCCTCGACAAAGCGCTGCCGTTGATTCTATTTACTTTTATTATTAGTTAAGCTTGAACCAGTGTTGAATTGATTAAAAATTATACTTTGTGAAAGCAGAAAATGCATTTGATGAACCATAAACAATACTAGTTTAAAAATAACTAATAATAAAAATAAATAGAATTAATGGCAGCGTTTTGTTAAGGAAAAAATGGGAGATCGGTTGGCTAAGCGTTAAGAAGAAAACCGTATTTGATTCGTCCTACTTATTTCTTTTAAATCAATCCCTTTATGCGAGCTACCTTTTCTATGTAAAGGGACTTAAGGGTGTATTTTACTATCATAAACTACAAAAGATACAAATATATGTTTCAAATAGATTGTTTCAGATTCTACGGGAAATATGATAAAATATAAAGATAACTGAGGAGAACTCGCGAATTTGTAACAATATGTAACTACATTCTGTAACTAAGTTAGATTAACTTATAAGTTTATACTGTTAAACCTAAAAATTGAAGATTTAATTTTTTAATTTGACGAAATACTTATTTGACTTTGAACAGGATACTGAAATAGACATTTGTTATACAATAATATTAGGTATACAGTGTATACTTATACATATATATCTTTAAGTAGAATTTTGCATAATCAATCATGAAAGATTAAATTTCTGACTATATATATATTTTTTTTTTTCTTGTGACTACTCATTATAACCTTTAAAGGACTCATTGTAATAATTACATATGCTTTTTATGTAATATTCAATCCACAAGTAATAAAAGACGTTAACCATCGAAAATAAATTCGAAATAAATTTAATGAAATAACACAGTTTTAATCAAACATAAAATATACAGGCTATTAAATAAAATATTTTGTTTAATCTATCTAATGCAACCTTTACTGAAACAAATCAAGTTTCATCCAAATTTCACTGAAAGCATGTGACTGATCTTTTATTTGACAAGCTCTTCGATAAAAGAGACAGCGCTTTGATTTCCTCCAGTTACGAAAAGCGAACGCGCTCACTCTCTCGGTAGTTCTGCGAAGAGGAGCGTTAAGACGAGTTCCTTGGATCACCCGGAAGTACTGATCACTATGAAAACATCCGTCTGAAACACTGAGACACTGACCCAGGCGGATTGGTCACTTGGTTATCTTTCTTTGTCATTCAGATAATTCAATTGACAATATTTTCACCCGTAACACCTATATTTATCTTTTCTTTTTCAACTTTTTGCTTTATCGAAAAAATGTCAGCGTTTCACTTCTGTTTTCACGAATATTCAACTCCTTTTCAAGAAATTAAGAAACATACAAGTAATAGATTTCTGCTTCAAAAAAAGGTCGAATATACGTGTTTTTCAGTCTTTTCAAGTATTATATCACATAATATTATTAAAAGTCTTAGATTTTAATTTCAGTAAGAATACCTAAAACAAATACTCACGAGGAAACTTGTTTGTTAACCTCAGAGACTAAATAACTGAAAAAGAATTGACTGTCATTAACTAAACAACATGTAAATATAAAAGCTTTATTTTATTTTCGATCAACTGTTTTTCATACTTCTTCACCTTTTTATACTCTTTATTCTTCTTGCTTCAAAAATTTGAAGTAATGTTTGAAAACGATTTATCGCCAGAAATTTCGTTACGAGGAAGAAACTGAAGGTTAACAAATTACTGACATGATCCGACACTGGCTTAAGACTGATACTACCATTGGACTGTGCACATACATTTAACAAGTAGTACATAACGATCCTATATAGAGCGGACCGCTCTCGTTGGAGCGTCCCAAACAGGTTTACTTACTTGCTACTTAATACTACTTGATTCACGTAGTTTCTTGTTTACTATACTTGTTAAATCCATTTTAATATTTCAACACTAATAACGGATTGATAAAAAATTAAAAAAGAACGGTAAATGTAAATATTCTAATTTTATATATTGTAAAAGATTCTCAATAATTAAGAAAACAACAGTTAATACAATAATTGTAAGCTCTTCTTGCAAACTATTGTGCCCCTTAACCATGTTTACAATTTTATTGTAATATTTATATCTTTATTATAATATGTGTTAAAGGTTTGGTAATAATTTATTGATTTCTGGAAAATATTATTGATAATGTATTATGATTTGAAACTGAGAACATGTTAATTAATTTTACAGTTATAAAACCTTCAACTTTAAATACAATATGGAGTCAGAGTTTATGGCTATATTGTCTACAAGAAATTTGTAAAAGATTTTTATGATAATTTAATTTCTCTTGCTGTTAACCTTGATGTTAATTCCTTTTCTATAACCTTACATATTCGCAGAAAATAAAATAGAATTTCAAAGAAACCTAAGAAGGAGTGTGAAATTTCTGTGTGATTAACCACTTAGGATACATGCTCGACGTGGAAATAATTTTTTTTTTTTACTATTTTTCCCTACAAAAGCTTATTAAATTTCAAAACCATACAAATTTAATCACAATGGACCACATGTACTATTCTAGAAACATTACCTACATTAAGGTTTGAACTTTACCAAGTATAATGGCTATCAGAATAGATATAGTAAGAATGCAAACATGTTGAAGTAAGGTGATCGTACTTCTTGAGTGTTTCGAGACAGCCCTAAATCCAATTACTAAACTTTGTTTTAATTTATTCTGAATTATAATAAAACATCACTACATACCTGAATTTGTAGATTAATAACTACAAGCAAGATAATATAAAATTCATTCTACAGCAAGATATAAATTATCTTCGACTTTTTAATTTAATCAAAATATTTTTAATATTTTTATTCCTTAAGGAATATATATTTTTTCATAAGCTGCCTATCTGTTTCCATATTTTTATAATTTATGGACAATTAATTAATAGCTGTTCAGAGAAAAATTACTGATTACTAAACTACTTTATGTGTGCAATTTATGAAAACCGGAAAGTCATATTTGGATGGATGCAAAAAGGTTTAAATTTTTAGTGTAATCTTGGTATCCAACCGGCTGTTCCAAATTTCATACCAAGAAATTTACCTTAATTGAAAGAACTTTTATCAATTTAATTATTACATTATCTTCAGCAATATCTAAAAAATTAATAAGTATTCCAATACTAAAAAATTTGAGAATGATCTGAAGAAGTTCTTCGATCTTCTAAACTTTTAAGAATCAAACATTCCATAAGAAGATGAATATCCTCTACATTACCTCAATAAATCCCCAAAGATTTTGATGAAGAAAATTCAACTGTAATATAACTACAAACATTTTGAGAATTTTCGTTAAATTAGAATGTCTAGAAATTTTTCGAACGATTCTTCGAAGACCTACGATCTTTAGAAAAACGAATCCATCGTCACTCAAGAACAAGGTGGACAAAAATACTGCTTTTTAAAAAGCCCCTCTCTAAGCCCCAAAGTAAGCAGAGACGACAAAAATGACCTCTGGAAACTCGATCGTAGTTAGTTTTTCCAGAATCTAGAGGACAGCTAGCAAGTGCACACGAGGCTCGATATAACCGGTATAGCGGCTCGATGTGGCCGCTTGCCTCCTATACTCTACGCAGCAAGGTTTTCGTGTTCGTTGGTATAGTGTGACCGAGCAAAAGTGAAGCTTCTGGAAGGGGTTAGGTTGAAACAGTGGGAGATAAATGGGATTTCTACGGTGTTTTTGACCGACGGCCAATCGTAATGCGAGATTCCAGTACTCCCAGCCAATTAGGACAACAAGGCAAAGTAGTAAAAGGGAAAGCGTCCTAACCGAAAATACTATGTGGGTCCGCGGAATGGTGGGGGCCAGGAGTGTATCTACCTCCTTTCCGCTTATCCGCTCCGGACATGCGCGTTGAAAGCTTCACTTTTGCTCAGTCAAGGAATAGTTCTCTTACGGCGGAGCAGTGAGCGGCCTTGACTCTGGCTGGATGCCTGGCAATGTAGCCTCGCAGGTACCTCTTCTACACACGCGTGCACACGTTCGTCTGCACGCGTCCTTCTCGATCCTGCTGGCTTACCTAACAAACAGCCAGGTCTTTGCCTCTCTCTTCGCCGCGTAGCAAGCCTCTCCTCGCCCCGCCTCTCCTTTTTTCAATCTCAGCTCCTTTCGCCTGCTCGCGTCTCTCCCGATCCGCGCTGTCGCTCTTGCCAACACAGAAAAGCTAAAACGGGCCAGTGAGCACCGCTTCTTGTAGGCAAACCTCGCTTCCTCTCTGCCAGCGAGGAGGAAAGGAGAACGATACGTCCTAGAATAGAGTTCTTCTTCGTTGATTGTTCGCTAGATAGACAGAATGACTGTTCTTTGTGGTTTCTAGAGGTTATCGGTTTACAGCGGGAGGTTATGCCACAGGCTTTTGGGACGACTAAATATTAAAGTTTCATTTTTATTAAAGAAGCACGTGTTTCCTCGTAGAGGAATTTTTGATTTCACATATTAGAACAACTTAGATACGCAGTAATAAAAGGAGGATGTATAACACTAGATTTACGGACATTTGTTGTATATCTATTTTCGATATACATATACTAAGAAATAAGGTATAATACTGAACAGAATTTGAAATTGCAATACTGAGAGGGAAATAGATTTGGGTATATTCGTTAAAAGTTAGTAAAAATTGTTAGGAATAATAATAATTGTTTTTGTAAATGTTGCTGGTGAAGTTCAAAACCCGTCAAATTGACGGGTCCTGTAAACCTAGTGATAATATAGGTTAAATCACTATTGGAAATCCATATACTTGAATAGAGTTATTCTTTTTTTTTTCTAATAGCAAACCGAAGTTTTCGACTAATGCAAAAAAGTGAAGAATGAGGTCCGTTTAATTTATAGAAGAAAATTAATACAAGAAATTTTATCGACGACAATAAAGAGAATCTAGAAATTAAGCACCACTAATTTTTAATAAGTAAAAGTATACTTTAATAGGTATAAAAATGTTAAGGATGGAATTCGAAACTAATGGAAAAATGTTTTATACCATTAAATCTAAAAACTAATTACAGACTTTTGTAAGTTGAAATCTTGTAGTTATAAAATGCTAATTGGAATAATTGTTTTGCAAAAAACATTTCATTTTTATAATGTGTGCACGAAGTACGGAAGGATCGAGGACAACCTATACAACTACTTACGTTGTTGGGACAAAATGGACGACTAGCGGCACATCGCTCTAACACCACTGACTAACATTCACTGCTATTGGCCGTAGCACGAAATCCTGCGTCCCTCGCTTCTCTTTCATTCCTGTCACATTTCACGAGAACTGCTTGCCTTTTTAGCATTGAAATTCACCGTACGTACGAAGAGCACTCGATTTCCACGACGCCACAGCCTAAGACTAATAATCTGGCAAATTATGAAATAGCTAACTCAATCGCTAACTAATCAATCGTTTCGTTTCGATTTAATCGTTCGTAAAAACGGTTTGTTTTCAAATTTCAATATTCTCTATGACTACAATTAGCTATTTAACTTTTGATGCTCGTTTCTTTTAAACAATTTCGACACCGCGATAGTTACAAAACCAACAGGGAGTAACCACGTCACACGCGACCTTGTTCTATCCTGGAGTCCCTTTAAATGGCGGCACCCATCTCCGCGTCCATTCTGTACGACATAAACACGCACACGTAACCGGTGGACATTATATCCGGTCACGGTGTACGATCTGATAAAATCTGGGAACAAAAGGAATAGAGGAGATCAACACGCGACTATCCTCGCAATCAGATGATCAACACAGGTGCAGCTGTCCGGAAAAATTCCACTCCGACTGTATTTTCTATCTCCTGCATTATTCCAGGGTCGCGAACGACAATTTTTTTTTTTTTTACAATCCTCTCAAAAATTCCATTAACGCTCCCGCGACGGTCGTTGTCATATGATACCGCGCGAAACCGAGAGAAGCTCATAAGCTCGATCAGGTGTGAAATTGAGAAATAAGATAATATTCGTCGGTGGACGAGATTCAGGGCCAACGCAATGCGAATTTTTTTGGACCGTGTTCAAAGTTCTACGAGCATTCGCTGAGAGTAGCCTAAGGCTAGGATGCAGACGGGCGATTTTTCAAAGCATCAACGTGCATCTTTCCTTGTTTTTATAATTGAAGAATAGAAAAAAGAAAAAAGACGAAGACGGATGTACCAATCGTGCGACAAAATATCGCTCTCGTCTGCATTGGGCTTAACACGTTGAACGCCACCTCACCCATATCTGGGTGACGGCTATGTTTCTTGTAAACGGTTGACACTTTTCTAATTAGAACAAGATTTTTGAGGTAATTTATACTAATTTTATTTATAACACAATTATGATAAGTATATACGTTATAAAGTAACAATAAATTATAAAGTAAATATAACATTGCGTTGTTTACAGTCCAAATCTCTGGTTTGGGTCCTGGGGGAAACTCCACCGATTTACGATGGGCGTTCAACGTGTTAATACGTGGTGTACAGCCCTGAATACCGCAACATCACCTCCAGTGCCGCCACTCCACGCGTTAGCTCATGATCGAGCGTAATTTCAACGGTGTGTTCGCGTTCAACAGCACCCGTCGTCTTAACACTTAGAATTACTGACATTTCCTGTGTATCTATTTCTAATATACATATATTAATCCTTTGCGCTCGAGAAGTGATTCGTAGTCATCCAATAACACTAATCTCAAAGATTTTCAAGTATAAGATATTTAATAAGACTCATTCATATTGAATTGCATTTGCTTTAGTTAAGCAATATACTAAAATGTATTATAAAACTGTTTAACCCTGTGAGTTTGAAAATTTGCAAAATTATGGTTTGGTGACTGACAGTCACCTCTCGAGCGCAGAGGGTTAATACTAGGTTTACAGACATCTTTTGTACATCTACTTCTAATATTTATATATTAAGAAATAGGTATACTAACGTTAACGGTATAATATAACGATACTAACTTCAAAAATTCACAAATTTGAAATATTTACTAAGATTCGCCTATATTAACACTAGATTTACGGATATTTCTTGTATATCTATTTCTAATGTTCATATATTAAGGAATAAAGGTATACACCAAAAAGAATTTGAAATTGCAAAACTGAGAGGGAAATAGATTTGCGTATATTTGTAACGCTTCACCAATAAAACTCAGCAAAAGTTGTTGGGAATAATAGTAATTTTTGCAAATTTTATTCACTAAATCCAAAACCCATCAAATTGGCGGATCCCGTAAACCTAGTGTTAAGGAATAGGTGAATACATCAAACAGAATTTGAAAATGCAGAATTAGAAGGAAATCGATTTGGGTACGTTTGTATCGCTCCGTCAATAAAAGTCAGCAAAAATTGTTGATCATAATAGGAATTATTTTTGTAAATTTTTCACGATGAAGTCCAGGCTCTGTAAACCTAGCGTTAACACTTTACCAACCGCTAATGGTTCAACATACGTACTTTCGACCGATTCATTTTGGCGTGGATGCATCGCTAATGATTTTTGTTTGTCCACGTGTTTCTGGTGCAATTTAGTTCCTTTATTGTGGCATTGGATCTCTTTGTTTCTTTCTTTTGTCTTTTTTTTTATATGAATGCGTAATGTTTTTTTCGTTCTGCGCGTATCCGTTTTCATTTTTGTGTTTTAATGTATCTTTTTATTTTATTAATTAACACTTTGACCGCCACGGTTTCTCCTGTGACGCCACGATGGTCATTGGTGACCGGAACGCTTCAACTGTTTACAATTGTAAAAGTGGAACAAAAATTGAGAATTCGTGCATTATGAACAATACCGCTAATTACAGGATATTTTGAAGTAAAACTTGTCCATTGAATAATTAAAAATTTTTATTGAAACATCGAAAATAAAAGATTAATTTCTATGAAATATTGCATCTAACGGTGTACTCCTGTGGCGTCCTGAGCGAAACATGTGATTTCGGGGTGGCAGTCAAAGGGTTAAATATCATTTTGTAATAACTACTCAAATATTGTTATGGTGAATTTAAACCTAAACCGAATTCGCGTTATGAAACTAACAATTTTATTATTAACCGTTTGAGTGCTAAGAAATTTTCTTGCATATATGCTAAAAGTGCGGGATGAAATGCGTAGTTATCTTTTTTTGAAAATAATAAAAACAGCAATAATTAACTTTAATTGTCATATAAAAAGTAATTTTTAGCAAATAAAATTTTTTAGATTTATCTCCTCATATTATAGTAATTTTCAGATAAGGTAGAATTTGACATGGTACGTTTTCTAATTATCAGTGTAACGCTTATCTTAAAAAAATGAAAATAATTTTTAATTTTTATATTATCAAGGACCATAATTGAATGATATTAATACAAACTGAAATTAATATGAACACAACCGCTTTCATTATAGTGACAAACAGCAGCGCGATCGCGCTTCTCCGCATTTTTGGCAAAACATAAGAGAAGCGCGATAGCACTTCCCCGCACTCAAATAGTTAAACGATATTTTCTTCGTGCAATTAATAGTTAAATATTTCTTTACAGTATACACATGAGATCGTTCTGAAACGTGTTATCTTTGAATAAACGAACGTTATAAAATTTACAGACGAAGCATGCAAAAAACCGATTAATAGGCTTCCGGTCAGTAAAGTGTTAAAAGCGTCGATTGGAAGCTTACAAAACTCGATACAATCGAGTTATTTCCATTGGGATTAAGATCCAATGATTGTGCGTTGCACGATAAAAGAAAATCGAGGTGGAACACCGAGGAGACAACGCAAGGGGACCCCGAAAGCGTGCACAGGAAATTTATGAATCACCGACGACGAATTTATTTTCGTTGGAACGATCCTACGCAACCATGGACGACTTCGAAGGTCCCGAAGAACTCATTTCGTATTCCCGCTGGGCAGACCACTCGCGGCATGTTGAAACTTCAACCGCGGGATTATAATCTACCTTGTATTCCCAGATTCCCTCGAAAATATCTGCCCTGATGACGATCGATCGACTCCTCCTTCAGCTTTCGAAATTTCGTGCGTTTCCTAGATTCCCTTCTCACCACCAAAATTAATTCCTCTCAGGTAATTCGATGATGCTTCTTCAACTATCTTTTAACACGTTGAATGCCATGGGGGGTCACCGGTGACCGCCGCGCTCAAATTGGTAGAAATATTGGGTTGGCAACTAAATGATTGCGGATTTTGTCTATACATGGTTTTAGCACATCCTTTCGTTTTGTTAACGTGTTCAAAGCACCTAAACTATATTGTTTCCTTGTTGTTTGAACTTCCATCATTAATTAATAAGACAATTTTATCGATTATTTATTTAGTTTCCTTTTTATCCCAATTTAAAGATGGAAGAAGAAAGCGCCCGTTTCAGACATATTTCATTGTATTATTTCTGAAAAGGCAGGAACGCATTGCAAGCGTACAAGAAGTAGTATGGGAATGAAGACTTAAAGAAAGGCTTTATTTATTTATTTTATTCCCTTCAGTACTGCTTGAATGATACAATTTTTAATGATGCTGATAATGTAAAATCTCATTTAATTCAGCACTTTGCTGGTAAAAATTAGAAGTTTTATGAACATGGAATTATGACAGTGTCTAAAAGATGGCAAAAGGTCATCGACAAAAACAGACAACACCTAATTTAATAAAGTCATATTTTCAAGTAAAAATTTTGAATTTTCATTCTTATTTAAAATCCGCATTCACTTAGTTGCCAACCCAATATTAGGGGAACTGGAAAGTAATGTTTCTGTCATTCCATCTCTAGATATTTTGCTCAAAAACCAACCGATTTTTATCGATCAGGCATTGAAAATTGGCACACTAGATGGCAAAAGGTTGTTGATAATAAAGGCGATTAAATCGTTGATTAAAAATAAAAACTCGTTAAAAATTTATGTGTTTGAATTTAATGTAAGAAAATGACATTACTTTCCGGTCCCCCTAGTACGTAATTTGGACAAATGTCAATACTTATCAATTTGTCATTGTTACCATCGTTAATGCAATGATGTAAAGAAATTGCTGTAGTATAAAACATCTAAAAACAGTTGCACACTGTAACTTATTCGTTGCAGGTATTTCAACAGTATATGTCTCAGGTAATAGAAAATTCATCGTGGCGCCACAGGCAAACTCTGTAAAACTGGCCTGGCATTCAATGTGTTAACCCTTTGCACTTGGAAGATGACTCAGTCACCAAATGATAATTTCTCAAAAATTTCAAATCCAACGTGTTAAACAGTCACACGAGTAAATTTTAGTATATTGTTTACCTAAACCAAATGAAGTTCAATATGAACGAATCTTAATAAATAATTTGGCGCCTGAAAATCTTTAAAATTAATATCATTGGACGACTATCAGTCACTTCTCGAGTGTAACTAGTTAAACGTATGATCATCGAATTATCGTATGTATTTCTTGGTGAAATTAAACATTAAAAATTAACCGATTTGAAATATTTTTACACGAGGTGATCCTGTACGAAAGACTGAATAAAGAATGTTTTTAACGACATTTTTTCGAACGGAGAACTGTTTATAATAAGATTGGTTTCAAAACTCTTAACACCAGGTTTACTAGGTTTCGAATTTCATGAGGAAAATTTGCAAAAACAGTTACTATTATTCCTGCCAATTTTTACTAACTTTTATTGATGGAGTAATACAAATATATCCACATTTATTTCCCTTCTCAGTTCTGAAATTTCAAATTCTGTTTAATGTATACCTTATTCCTTAGTATACGTATATTGGAAATAGATATAAAAAAAATGTAGGTAAATTTATTTAGTGTTAAATGAAATACGCCCCCGCGTAATAAGCATCATAAACTTTCTTCCAAACTGGTTTCACCAATCAGAAGAAAGAAATGTTTCGACTACTATTTCACCTGCAAACATTCCTTTTTAACACTATTCCTACCGACACTTCACGTATACCTATTCCTACCGCGACATTCCCACGTAAGACAGGCTACAAATTTTTCTCAGAAAGTAAACAATGAAAAAAGAAGTGAATATTGAAAAATGTATTATACGTATATCTGAGGAAAAGTATAAAATTTAAAGGCAATTCAATTATACTGTATATATCAAATTTTAATCACAATTTTAAAAACGGTCATTTGACCGGTCGTGGTAGGAATAGTGTTAACACTCTAGAATAGGGTCCCATAAACCTAGTGTTAACACTATTCCTACCACAACCGGTCAAATGACCGGTTTTAAAATTTCGAGTAAAATTTTCTATATACAACGTAATGGAATCGCCTTTAAACTTCACGACTTGTTCTCAAATATGTGTATAATACATTTGTCAATGTTCAATTCTTTTTTTATTGTTTATTTCCTAAGAAAAATTTGTAGTCTGTCTTACCTACCGCGACCAGTCAAAAAATAGTGTTAATATCATCTAACTCACTTTTATTTATCTACGAGTACCACGTGAGTTGCAAGTCAGATTATCAGTGTCACAAAGGCTCTACCGATCATCTTCTAATAAAACTATCGTTTCAAATCGCCATCCGGACACTTGACTCTCGGCTGAAAGAATGATGTCGCCAGAAAGCAGTCGACGGCGACAAAAACGATCATTTTCCCAGCAGTACTCATCGGTCGCGACCGATGAAAGTTAATGGAACGAGATGATTTCCAGCGTTTCCATTGCAAACACCGACCGCCACGCCACGCTGGCCCAGCTGACCGTGACAAGATTTATCCTTGAACTGAACTGGCTACCACGCTCAGCGCGGTCTCCATCAACCGAGGCAAGAAACTTCAGGAAGAAAACTGAGTGACATAACAACGATTCAATTCTCCATGAGTAAATTGGTGGAGAGCAGGAAAAATTGTTCTCAAGTGTATACGTATAACAGTACAGAATGATAGTGTTTTATTACCAACAGCTGACAGCTTTAACCCTTTTCGCTCAGAAGGCGATCCTCCATTTTGAAAAATTTACGAGCGTAAAGCATTGAAATTTAACATTAGGTTTACAGAATCCGTAAATTTAACGGGTTTTGGATTTCATGAGCAAAATTTGGAAAAACAATTACTATTATTTTTAACAATTTTTGGAGACTTTTATCGATATAGTGATTCGAACATACCCTAATCTATTTCCTTCTCAGTTCTGCGATCTCAAATTCTGTTTGAAATTAGTATATATGTATATTGAAAATAGATATACAAAAAATGTTCGTAAATCTATTGTTAATAATACTGGAATTTATTTGCATTGAAATTTTAATTAATTTAGATAAACAATACTGAGAACTTTAAACACGACGACTTGTGTTCGAAATTTTTTGAATGCATTGTCATTCAACCACCTAGACTCATCTTCGGGTGTAAAGGGTTGAAAATTATCCAAATTCGGGTTACTTGAATGAACGATTGCACGAATACAGGATGAATTACGTATTGTGCTCTTAAACCAAACTCGAAGGGCGGTAATCATAAATGTCCGAATGTAAAGGTTTAAATAATTATATTTATTTATTTCAGTATTATTTAAACAGAATTAAGTAAATTTTGGTACGAGCAAACTATTTAATTTTCATACTCAGCCTTTGTAAATTTATGGACATAATTTCATTTGATAATTGAGGATCGCCTTTCAACTTGAAAGGGTTAACAATATTTATATTTTGGGTACTGTATTGTAACGAGTAAAATATCAAAAGGAAATATATGCCATAGAAATGTTTATATTAGAAAGGATCCACAACTAGGACCTATCTAAAAATCTTTAACTTTTATACTACGTTCCTTCTATTAGATATGTTCATTTTCACGTAAAAAACAATATACATATTTGAAAATTGCTAAATTTTTAGGTGGTTCATAATATGAAAAAAAAACATTACTCTCTTCAGGCCGGTTATTGTAAGAACTGCTTATCCCAACGGATTTGTCCCCCAATTAATTTAAATAATCGACTTTCTACTATAATCAGAAGTCTTTCTGTAGTATATTTTTTTGCCATGTTTTCTGAAAATAAGATGTTGGCCTATAAAGAACTTACGGCTGGTCATTAAATCAATTGCTAAGATAATATAGCTTTTGTTTAAAATTTTACATATTATAGTAGAGCCTCTCATATATGAACTAATTAGGAGGCAAAAGTGTTCGAATAAAAGAATTTTTGAATAGTAGAAAAATTCTTGTATTAAACTTCATCTATTTAAATGGAAATTAAGAAGGTTAATAGTTTGTTTAAATATCTAGGTATCCTGTATTTCTTCATAATTAAATTTCATGATTCCTAAAAATAAAAATTATTAGACAACATTATGTTCGAATAATCGAATTTCTGGTTACAGTATTTGGATAATGGGTGTTCGAATAGGAGAGGTTCTACTGTATTCTGATTTACAGGTCGGCATTACAGATCCTAGATACTTTGTTACTCGAAAGTTGACACGTGGACGTACCGGATATGATTCTTTTACCGGAGGGAGTATCACATTCACACTAACACATAGAAAACGCAGGTACTGTTCTTTCTGTCAGCGTTTCCCAATTCGACGTTCTGTTGAACCATTCTTTTCCTGTTTCCTTTGTTTTTTTTTTTGGACATGCGTCAGTTCAGTTTAAAAAATTGTCTGTTGCCAATTGTATTTTTAAACTGTTTACATATTCCAGGCGTATAATGTGTTTGAAACAAAGCCTAGTCTGGGTCATAATTATATCTTCTGACAATATGTAATGCTGCGTTAGTTATTCCTAAAACTTTGTAAACTTGGAAGCTTACTATATGGTAAGCCTTCGATTATTCAGATTAATAGGTATGGGGGCAGTCCGAATAATCAATAGACTATTGTAATTTAATATTGTACATAATATTGTAAATAATATTTTTGAATTGTCAGTTATCAATTTTTGTAACACAAAACTCATTTATGTTTTAATGAAAAGAGTATGAATACACTTTCAGTGGAATATCTATAAAATTCTTTTTTTTTTTTTACAAAGCTGTCTACAATTTATAATGTCGTTACAATTTAAATTAGGCAATGCAACATGATACCAGATCCCAAGTTAAATAAACTGTATCAAATAAGTACAATATTGCTAAGTCAATTGAAAAAGGATTAAATTTAACACTGCATTTACAGACATCTCTTGTATATCTATTTTCAATATATTGGGTTGTCCGAAAAATTCGTACCGATTTTGAAGGGAAATTGAAGCGCAGGGGATTTAAATTTTAGCATACATTTATTAAACAATACAGGTGCCATTCCTTTGTACAACCTTTCTCCAACTTTCAGGCAATTTGAAAATTCCAGAGTCTCTCAGGTTTTTCAGCGAAAAACTTTTCTATGTGATTTTTTATCTCGCCGAAGGAGTTGAAGCTTTTTCTATTAAGGGAAATTTGTAATGATCAAAAATGGTACCATAAGTGGCGAGTATCTTGTTTGCCGCTTTTGTGGCAGTTTTGCTTTTCCAGTGAAAGAAAAATATTAAATGCTTAAAATGCACTTTGCTTTCTTCCATATTCAAAGGCATATAAAACTGACAAAAATTAACGCATTGAACCCAAATCTTGTTTCAAATACGCCTGACCATATATTATTTGTTCTCAATCATTCTAATACATTTAAACCTGTCCTTATGCCACCTATCAAAAATCGGCACAAACTTTCCAGACAACCCAATACACATACCAAGGAATAAGGTATACATCAAACAGAAGTTGAAATTGCAAAACTGAGAGGGAAATCGATATGGATATATTTGTATTGCTCCATCAATAAAAGTTAGTAAAAATTACTAGGAATAATAGTAATTGCTTTTGAAAATTTTACTCGTGAAGTTCGAAACCCATCAAATTGAACCTAGTGTCAACAAGGGCAAACGATTAATCATCGTAACGTTTCTCGTTTGCAAAACGTCTATAGGTAACTGGAACTGGTAGGTTGATTTTGGGCCAACATGACTCATTTTCAACCGAAGCTGACATCTGTTCGGGACACACAGAGAGTTCATCGATATTGCAATGTTAAAGAAAAATAGCGAAACAAAGGCGGATAAAAGAGGTTTCGATCTTTAATTACCCATCGATATTTTCGATCGAATGACAAACAGCGAGCATGTTTAATCGTGGTGAAAATAGACCTAATGTTCGGACACGTGCCGGTATAAGATGCAGTTGTTTTATCGGTTGAAAATGGAAGCCATTGAATTGATAGAATTCATAAAAAAGCCGTTGAAGTGATAGAATTCATAAATTTTTAATTAGTCATAAATTTACTTGAGGGGTTGAGAGTGGTAAGGGCGAACTTAACAGAATAAGTCATGAAATAATTATTACGTTAGAAATTTTATTAAACGGAGTAAACACAGAACAAAATAGAGTGTCATGAATCAATTTGATAAAATAAATATATTTTAGAAAATGTTGAGTTCGCACTTACTACCCTCAACGCTTCATTTGTAGGTCAAGTTATTCTAAGAAAAATAGTAAAACCGGTAACTAAAAAATTATCCAACTTAATACATCGATGAATAAAATAAATAAATAAATAAAAATTCGGAATACTTAATTATAGAGCACTAAAGAATCACTTGATAAGGGTTAACCGGATGACGGAATGTCTTTTTAATTAAATTAAATGTAAAGATCAATTCATAACGATTACAAAATACCGAATGACACGTGTACGTTTTGATACAATGCCCGTCAATGGAAACAATATGCTCATCCAGTTGTTGCAAACTAGCATTCAACAGATGCAGCAAATAGGTTCTGAATATAGACCAGTGTATTTTAACCCTAGCTACTCTAATTACTCCCGGTTGATAGCCAGCCAATTCCCACTTATTTTCACTGTCATTTTATTGTAAGTACTTTTAACGTCACTTTCGCGTTCCTAATCTCAACTTCTCTGTCGAACGCTCTACTTGCTGTGTTGAATTAATCGAATGCTCTCGTAACTATCGACCAAGTATTTCATAGTTACCGAATAGTCATGATATCCTCTGTGTACGATAATAACCATTATATTCTCAATAATCACCTGAAACTAACCAGTTTTCGGTAAGACAGTATTTCATTATGGTTATGTTAATTTTGGATATTTCTAATAGAATTGGGAGTATTTTTTGTCTGAAACGAAAGCAGCACACGAAGAGAACATAATTAGTCCAACGAAAATAGACTAGGCTTGAAATGTTGGATTTTTAAATAAATGATAAAAGCGTTACATCTTTTTTTGAAAGATAATATGAGTGTGTGAAAAACGATATAATGAATGACAATTTTACTCAATTAAAACACGAGTATTTTGCTTGAATACACTGCTCCCGACTTTTCAATGCATAAATGCCACTTCTAAAGAAGTTCATATTTTTTGAGGTAATCAATTATCTTATAAAGTTGATACTATCTTCGTTTTCGAAGTGTTTATTAATAATTTGTATTTATATTTATTATCCTTTTTCAATATTTTTCTTTTAATAACTACAACTAATCATTTATTTAATTTAATACTAGTAAAAAAGCAGAAACATATAATATACATTATACATACATAATTTAAGCTATAAACGAAACATATTTACATACACCTATGTTTTCATCGTTCCCACGATAAATTTCAGCTAAAGAGGTATAGAATAAAACTGTTTTGCTTATACTGCAAACTATGTGTATTTCTTTTTACTTTTCATTCTTTAGTTGCAATTAATAAAATAAATGATTAGAGTTGTACAGTATTTATTAGAAAAAAAAAGAAAAAATGAAAGCAAACTAAAAATTATTAAAATTATTAAGCTCTTCTAATTGATTGATAAAAAATAATATAATATTATTTAATATGATTGATTAAAAAATATTCCCTGCTCCATAAACTAAGGACGAAGTAATCATCTTTTAATGTTTGTCATTAGTCCATAATTACTGTTTGTTCTGGTGTCTTTCTACCTGAGTATACATTACTAAACAGTCTTAACAAATTTTATATTTATTTCTTTTATAACTACCTGGCCATTTACGATTACAATTTGAATAACGATTGTTGTATACCTGAACTTACAAGCCCGCCAAATTTTATTAAAATCGGAGAGTTAATGGTGACATTTTTCCTGTTGGTCACTTGCACTATTATCATTCAATAGATCGCACACCAAATGACGATAATAATAATTAACTGAAACAGTTCTTAATTTTAGGTTTTTGTACGGTAATATCATATTATTATGATATGCGAAACAGAATTTAAAATCTTGCATTCTATCGAGAAAAGTACACTACGCACCTTGTATGCATATGTAAGATCACCCTATACTTAATTCATAAATGCGAAATTCAAATTGGGTGAAACGATTCGCATTAATGATTCATTAACATGAAACCACTATTGAACAATAACGATTGTTAGATAGAAAATTTGCAAAAATAATTTTCGGCTTTAAAAATTTCAAAGAATTTTGTCAAGCATTTATTAGTAAAAATATCATTCGTTGTACTATTCATTCGAAATTCGATTTTCAAAAATTCAAAAATTCGATTTTCTGTGAGTTTATATAATGGATAATTTTATTACTGTAAATTATTCAATTTTAAGAAAATTTCATCGGAAAATTTATAAACACATTATTCAAAACAGGGCAAAAAACCTTTTTTAAATACATTTTGTAATATTCAGTTACAATGCGGCTTAATGTACACGAACAGCAGTAAAAATGGAAAGGTAACGATTTTTCTGATTTTTATTATTTTCCAATCTCTTTAGTTTCGTATACAAATAGATAAAAGTCAAAAAGTACAGACAGGAATACACCTAAACCTAGAGATCAGAATATAAACACTTACGATAAAAATGAATACAATCAACGATAAACATTGTCAAAAGTCTGTGGTTTTGGAATAAAAGTTACACGTGCCACAGAAAAACGTGTTTATTATTTCCGTGAAATCAAACAACAAATGTCTAAATCCGAAGTAACAAATTTTTAAATACTTTAACCTTTAAACACAATATTAATAAAACGATTAAATAAATAATATTAAAACTAACACTTTATTAAATAATTATCTGCATGGAAGCTTATTTCAGTAACGTTCAATACTAATACCTGAATTGGTTACCTTCAGTAACTTGGTCCTTATGTCATGTTATATAAGTTCTTTATCAAGCTGTCTAAAGACCTATTTCCGGTTACGGTACCTTCCTTTTAGAATATGATTTTATTCATTCCGGAAAAATAGGAAGGAATTTTCCAAGTAATTTACCTAAGAGTATTTAAACTTTCAAAGCAATATTTTACAAAACTATAAATAAAACTCCGAAAGATCCTAATTAATACGTTACCACACTGTTTATCTTGCTGAACAACTTAACTATAATATAAGTACAGTAAAGCTTCCCATATATGAACTAACAGCCAGACGAAAGTGTTCGGATAAAAGAATTTTCGAACAGTTACTTTTTCTTATACAAAACTTCATTTATATAAATGGATAATATGAATATTAAGACTCTGTTTAAAATATTCGTGTACTCTATATACTTTTCACTGTTAAATTTTATAATTTTTTAAAACAAAACAACTATTATTGGATACTCTTTATTCAGATAATAGAATATCTAGGTACAGGTTTCGGATAATGAATGTTCAAATAAGAGAAATCCTACTGTAATTACTGACATAGCAACAAATGTAAGAAATGTCACTTTTTCAAAATTTGCCCAATTTTATTTATTATACTGATTAACGTTCGTTAAACGTCTGAAACCTTAGTTTTTTTTATTTCAAATGTTTCAGAAGGTTACGTAGTTTGTTTGTATATTTACGTATCCTATATGTTTCTTACTGTTTCATAATTATTTAAGATAATGAAATTTTATTAGATGACACTTTGTTCAGATAATAGAATAGTTGGGTAGAATATTCACATAACAGAGTATTACCTAGAACATAAATATATTTCCTTAGACCTGTCGATTTCTTGAAACGTTTCAAACACTTGTAGCACAATCATCGTTCAGGTTGAGAACCATCATTCTCACAGGTTCTGATATCGTTTCCCGTATACGTGGTTCGTTACCATTCCACGCACAACTCATCGCATACACACGCACACGGACACACTCTTCACGACTACTGACGACCTACTTCTCCTCTGTCTGGCCAGTCGTTTTGTTGGTCGACGCCTGATCCCAAGTAATTTTCCTGCATCGAGGAAAAGTTGTCACGGATTCAACCTTTCTCGATTATCCTTTTCCTTCGATTTTCCTTCGCGAGACCCGAAGTTTCAAGTTAACCCTTTGCACTCGTTTGTCGAGTGTGACTTGACGTTAGTGTTTATCACAGTAACTTCTATGTCGAGTCACACTCGACGTTTTTAAGTGCCATTTTAAATACACTAGTGGATAAAAGTTTGAGACCAAAAAGTCAACGAAATTAATCCTCTATGTGCCCGTGTAGCTTTCAAGTCATATGCTAATTTATTGACATTTTAACAAATAATTTGTTTTTTTTCCGTGAGATGGCGTACACATGTTAATTGTATAATATTCTATAATGTAAAATTGTTTAAATTGGAAAATTTCTTTTCATTTGTATGTATATAGGATTATAATTGTCGACTTTCCGTTCCATCAATTTTTTTATATTTAACACAAAAATTTGGCCCATAGAGGGTTAAACGAATGTAAATTACAACAGAGCTTGAGAGCTATGTTTAATATAATTAATGAAAACAAATAAGTACCACTCAAGGAAAATATATTTATCGTTTTTTAAAATATTTTGAGCAACATCAACTGTATTCTCCTTCTTCTTGAAATATTAAACACGAATTACTTTATTCTATTATTCTACAGTTCGAAGGATATTTTCAAATTTCTCGAGTATAAACAATTCTGTTTTCATTCCTCGATATCGCTATCACATTCTTTTCGCATTAATCGAATCTTCATTCACATAAAACGTGACCTGGTGGCATTTTATAATTCACGCTAAATGGAATAGAGTACTATTAGAATTCGCATTAATCGAATTCTCGTTCACATTAAACGTGACCTGGTACCATTTTACAATTCACGCTAAATCGAATATCGTACTATTCGAATTCGCATTAATCGAGACTTACCAGTGTTTATGACCTTGTACGTTAAAGAAATGATCGTTTGTTACAAGGGTGAAATAACTTTGACTTCACACTCCCTTGCATTCGATGGCCTTATTTTATCTAACCGATCAGGGCTCGAAGAAATCTAGAAATTGAAACATTAACCCGTTGCCGCACGCTTTTAATTTGATAATCGTGCTCAGAAACACATTTTGTTTTTCAATTGTTTATAACTGCCAGATGGAATCAAGTGTAAGTTGTATGTTTGGAAGTGAAAATTATCACATTTGGCTACAGTTTTTCCAAAAAAAAACTCTCGACGGCTATAACCGTCATTTGCTCATCATGTCATTTTTTTCTCTTCCCAGAGCAAATGACGGCTATGACCGTCGTGACGACTATACAGCATTTGCTTTACTAATTCAAAATGATTCCTGTGAATAAAAGAGAGTAAATAGGTGTAATCTTAACACAAGAAAATCAGTTTGAAACAAAATTATCATTTGTAAGTTATTTTGCTTATAAAATAGTATAATAATAACCGCATAGAAAAACAATTAATATGCTGTCTGGGATGCTGTAACTGTTTCTCTAGATGTGTAACTCAATAATTAACAAATGTATGTGTTAGTACGCTTCGTAATAACCCTGTTCTGTTTTTTTATTGATTAAAATGTGCACGACGGCTATAGCCGTCATTTGCCTACATATCGCCAAAGATTGGACGGCTATAGCCGTCCTGCATATTTTAATTAACACGTTGAATGCCACGCCAGTTTTACAGAGTTTGCCCGTGGCGCCACGATGAATTTTCTATTATACGATACATAGAATGTTAAAATATTACCTGCAACAAATAAGTGTAACTACTTTTAGATATTTTTTACTGCATTAACCCTTTGAGTGCTAAATACTCTCGGCCTAAGTGTTCTGCGTGGACGGCGGTTGCGATGTTACTTGTACTTGCACTGACAATCGCGTTGCAATAAGCGGAAGATCGAAAAAAATGACAGACGCATTTATTCGTCCATGGTCCCTACCAGCAACTGTCGTGAGACGCATATATGCACCCATAGCACTTTCAAAAAGTTAACGAAGAAAACAAAAATTGACAAGCGCATATATGCGTCCATAGTCCCTACGAGTAACTTTCATCGGACGTATATATGCGCCCATAGCACTCAAAGGGTTAATTTCTCCACACCACTACAATAACGATGGTAATAATGAAAAATTGATAAGTATTGACATTTGTCCAGATTATGTATTTCTACCAATCTAGGCGTGCCGGTCACCGGTGACCCCCATGGCATTCATCGTGTTAATAAAAAAAAAGGAACATCATTCATACGAAGTGTACTAATGCATTTATTTGTTAATTATTCAGTAATACATCGAAAAAGAAGATGTAACATTCTAGATAACATATCAATTATTTTTTTGTGCGATTTTTCATGTTTAACAATTCGGAATATTTCCGCCTATAGAGATAAATGACGGCTATAACAGTCATACGTACCAAACGTTTCGTATATTTTAGTTGAGTTGAAAAGTATGTTTCTGTAAGGACAAACTATTTATTCTGTAAGTATCTTTATATTATTATTTTCTTTTATATTATATTATTATCACACACTGACACCTGTGTATTTATTCCATCAGCTAATTTTCCTTTTTTTTGTCATAAATCAGTAAAAGAATTTTTTTCTCAATATTACTCTGAGTGTGTGTGTATAAGTGTGTATAGTCGTCTCAACGGTCATAACCGTCATTTACTCTAGGGAGAGAAAAAATGTGATGAGCAAATGACGGCTGCAGCCGCCGAGAGTTTTCGTGGAAAAACTGTGACAAAATGTGATAAGTTTTACTTCCAAGCATACGACTGACGCTCAAATTTATATGTCCAGTCATAAACAATTGAAAAAAATGCGTTTCTAAGCACGGTCGTCAATTAAAAAGTGTGCGGCAACGTGTTAAACTCAACTCTCTCTGTTCTCGAAATCTTTGGATTTAATTTGTACATTTTTGTATGTTTAACGTCAGAGCGCTTTCGCTCCACTCTTTCTACTGATTTAGTTAACCCTTTCGCTACGAGCGGTGACTATAGTCACCCAACGATTGACGCTCTACTGAACGGTAACTATACGCAGTCACCCCGTGAAATTTCGCGAACAGAGTATTATTGCATTACGCGATAATTTTTTAACCCTTTCCTTTCTACGACCAATTATAGTTATGCTCTGCGTAAGATTTCGCGGTATTAACACTAGAACTACCAACATTTAAAGTGTACTTATTTGCATGAAAAAGATCAATTTGAAAATTGCATGAAAAATATACCAAATACATAGAAAATAAATCTTTATTTATACCATCTGCAGAAAATCATAGCGAATTTTGGAAGCTTCGTCACAGTGAATTTATAAGGTTGCTATAAATAATCACGAATTGGTCATTTTGACTGCTCTGGTAGTTCTAGTGTTAAACGTACGATGGGCAATTGCAATTGTTCCGTAAGTGCACACTTTTGGCATGGCGGCTTGTTCAGCGGGAGTTGCACGCCGAAGAATCCTCCCGTAGCGAAACGGTTAATTTATGACCGCACGTGTCACGTTACAATTCAACGATTGATAGTTCAAGACACAGTTCGTCCTCGAACAACGCAGTTTTAAGCAACGCAGTTCTGGTTTTACGTGTTTTTTCGTGACTTTTGATGTTGCCGCTAAAGAAGCAATCGTCGATGTCGTCTGTGACTACAAATCGATGAAGCCCAGTTTCGAATGCCGCTCAACGATCAAAAGTATAACCGATCGTCATTTTCTCCGAGCTGAGTCGCCATTAACAAGGAGAGTCACCTTCGGGTTACCGATTTAGTTGAAACCTTGCACACTTGTAGATCTAGTCATTCTGTTCACGAAAATATAGCACTATAGAGGCAAACAGTCAATATTTTTCGAGATAATTATGATTAAAGTTTTATTATTATGGTAAGTATAATTCTACAATTCTATTCAAAATTTTTATCAAGTAATCAAATGGTTTACCGGGAACATCCATGCGATTTAACTTTAAATCATCTAGCACAGACTTAAAGGATAATCATAGAAATAACATAAAAAAATATTGGTGACTATAATTTAAATTACAAAAAGGATTTTTATTGCTTACGGAAATTCCTCGGTAGTATAGTGGTCAGTATCCCACCGGGGAGGATTTATTATTTTATTATTGTATATAATCTTTCTTTTACTTCTGTATATTACCTACCGCATGCAACTAGCAGAATAACATTTCAAATTTCCCTTATCTTCCCTGTAACCCAACACCTATTGTACAGTTTTTTTTCTTGCCATTTTCTGTATATAATCTATAATCAATGTATAAACAATTAAGTTTAGTTTAAGTTATATATAATGTAGCATTAAGTGCCTTGTATATGTTATACCCTTGTTCAGATTGTGCGTGCTCCATGCAGGAGCCTTTGATCTTATTTTGTTGTATCCCCTTTGTTACCCTTTGTACGTTTTGGTTTATTGCACTTGTATATATTTATTTATTTGTTTGGCAATAAACGTATGTTAAAAAAAAAAAAAAAAAATGGTTTACCGGGAACGTACAAGGATTTGTACGCCGCGGACTCAAGTTCAAATCCATGAGGACTTACTAACTTTTTTTTCTTTCTTTTTTCAATGTATCTTTTTTATTTTCTGTTCACTTTTTGTTCGCGGAAATATGTCGAATTTTAAATAAATTGTAAATGCCTACTAAAAATTTTCCATGGGTTTTCAACGCCACTAGTCGTAAAACCTGTACCCCATGTTGTTCGAGGGCGAACTGTACTCTCGCATGTTGCATTCGCATTCTGTGTTTATTCGCACATTTATGTAAGCTTCTCATAAATGCATCAATGTCCACAGTCTACTAACAATTTTTTCTAGAGAAAATTCCCTAAACATGGAGAACAAAAGACCTTAGATTAGGTCTCCTCATCCAATTAACTTGATCGAATTAAAATTGGTCAAAATTAATTAAGTGTACCTTAATTATTAATATAGTAAAGAACCCATAAATCCGTGTTGTTCGAGAGCGAACTTAATCCTTATATCTTCCACTTATTTACTCCAAGTTCTCCAGAAAACTAGCCATATCATACTGTAATTTATTTTTATTTCTATAACACTTTTACCACTTAACAACTTTACTAATCAGTGAATTCTATTATCTTTCAAGAGAAACAGAAGAAAATAATTGTTACCTAAATTAAATCCAAATCCAAGATAAAGAGGAATTCTGACTCATATTACATCAAATATAAGACGCACATTTTTACGTGTAAAAGTATACAAAACATATAAATAAAATATATTTTTTACTTCTTTAAGTATATACATATTTTTGTTTATTCTACACTTTATAATAAAAATACTTAATTCAGGTATCTTTTTATTTCTAGCTTGAAATATTTAGGGTGCGTTTTATAATCGATGTAATACGGTATTATATTCGACTATGTACAATCGATACACATCGTGATCTACACGTGGACACGTAACGGGAAAGTCTAAAAGGCCTCGATCGAGAATAAACTCAAGCATTTTATAAGGATTAACTTGATACACAAGATTATCGTTCACTAGACGTTTCTTCCACGCCATTGAGTGTCCTCTTTCTCCAGTGAGAGTGACCCACTGACCCATCCCCCCCCCCCACAGGATCCTTTCCCCTGTATCTAACCTCTCGAATTACCACGAAACAGTGTTGAGGGGGTCACAACGCGAAAAGATAAACCGGATGACTTGATAAAGAGATATTTCTGACGTAAAACGTTATGTTACAGAGATTAGAAGCTATGCTAGAAACTGTTCTCTAGGTCGTTTAAGGTTAAGGTTAACCTCTTAAGTGGCTATGACAGATATATTCATCAAACGTATGTATCACAAAATGCCTAAGATAAGGATAACAAAAAAAATTAACTGTTTAGACATGCATTTTGCTAGACGAAATAAGCCAGTTAAGAGGTTAATAATTTTCTTTTCTATTTCTTCACTTTGCATAGTACCGCTTAAATTCGTACACTATACGGGTGCTTAGCATAAATGAAGAAATCATATCTTTTATTAACCCTTTGGGTACATTTGACGTGTGAGACTCGTAATTTACTTATTTGGGCGAAGTTACGGTGGACGACTCTGACTCGTCATTTGAATTTAAGAAGTAGGATACATTTGACGTGTGAAATTCGTAATTTGCTTATTTGGGCGAAGTTACGGTGGACGACTCTGTCTCGTCATTTGAATTTAAGAAGTAGGGTACATCTGACGTGTGAGACTCATAATTTGCTTATTTGGGCGAAGTTACGGTGGACGACTCTGACTCGTCATTTGAATTTAAGAAGTAGGCGTTGATGTTTGATGCCAATAGGGGTTGGTCGCAAACAATTGCCTGATATTTTGTTTCATTTATATATTTATTTATATTGTGTAACTAAAATGCTGTTTCAAAAATATATTTATATCACCAATATAAGTATATTTCAGATAAAATGTATTACTTCTACATATTAATCCATATAGCGACAAATTAAATCCGTCCCATGGGCATAAAAATCTTAAAATAATTCAGTACTCAAAGGGTTAATAATTTTTATTTATTTCTACCAAATATCTGAATATTACGCTAGACTACTTTTACCTAGAAAACAGTTTTATTCGTCTTTTATTGAAAACATTTAAAAAGCGGATAGAATGTAACTAGCCATTTTACATAGTACCGCTTGTATTCGTACACTATACGGGCACTTAGCATAAATGAAGAAATCATATCAACTATTAATAATTTTTATTTATTTCTACCAAATATCTGAATATTACGCTAGACTACTTTCACCTAGAAAACGGTTTTATTCGTCTTTTATTAAATACATTTAAAAAGCGGATAGAATGTAATTAGCCATGAAAGTTATATCTAATTTTTTAAAAAGAGGTTTAATGATCAGTCCTGAAGAAATTCGAGCTGCTAAATGGAACGTAACCTGATTTAGAAATTTTCTTTTGAAAAGGAATTGCAGATTACAGTAGAACGTCGATTATCCAAATTAATGAAGAGCAAATCCGTTCGGATAAACGATTCTTCAGATAATTAGTCTGAAAGAACTAAATTTTTAATTATATCATAAAGCGAACAGAAATTAAATTATTTTCAAAGATGGATGTTTTTTTTTTATATGAAACAATAGAAATATAATAAAAAAACCACAATATAAGAATAAACTTAACTAATCTACATTCTCGTTTAACTAATCATAACCTAGTCTAAATTCGGATAATCGATCACTGATATTTCCAAAATTCGAATAATCGACTGTAATTCGTTTTAGTTACAAAACTAATTAGTTCAGTTGTATTTTATTTATTTTAAATTATAACAATATCTTATTGATACTACTACTTTTAATGGTATATTTTTTGTTTAATAAATAAAAGGATTAAACCTATACACATGTTAATGTTTCTTGAAAAAAGTAAACATCGTAATTGAAATACGTTAAAAAGTATTGAAAATTCCTGAACAAATGAATTAAAATAAATTCTTATACTTCAAAAATGTTAACAGTTCTCTTAATAGATATTTCATTTTGTTGCTCATTCCAAACCTATGTAATTTATCTATCCTTTGATTGTGAGGTATACAATTTGCATACAATTAAAACATATCTCTGAAGCATCCGTTGATACCATTATTATACCAGTTATTAATTGTTTTCTGAAATAAATGATTGTGTTACACCATTAAGATAACTTTTTTCAAACAAGAGAAGAAAATGATTATATTGTTGCAAAAAACAACCTGTAAATTATACATGAAAATTCAATTGTTTAACTTTAATGTTTAACAGTTTAGAGTAATAATTAATAAAACAAAATTTATAATTCATGGATTTGAATTTAAATTTGCTTACTAAAATTTCAATTAAATAATATATTAAAGTCTCGACATTGAAATTTAAAATAATAAACTAATAACAATTTTTGCCATTAATAGTAAAAAATGTCATTATTAAGCAATATTTGTTAAAACTTTGTAAAAAGGTTTAAGTTAGTCCAGTGACATATGATGATAAATATTTCGATATTTCTGAGACACTGCCACGGTTCATTCCCCTGGAGCATCTCAGACGTGTGAATTGGACGAGCAAACTTCGAAAATTAATGAGACTCGGTCAGAATTCCACGTTGCAACGTGCAAAAATTTCACAGCCGCTTCATCCTTTCACAGTCTGTGTTGCTCAGGCTATAATTTGGTTGGTTTCTCGGAACTTTCAATAATTATATGTAAAGAATTACGTACAGTTAATGATTATAAATTATAAAATCAATTTTTCATCACACTACTGGCTATAATGCAGTTACATTTTCTTAGCCTAAGATTCAACACAAAAACAAAAATAATGAAGGTTCCAATTTCTGGATCAGTGACACCAGAAATTAATTTGTCAAGTAATCGTAGAACAAAAAGTCAATTCAAGTAATTAACAAAAGATCGAATCCAATTTACATAAATAAATCCTGAAAACCTTGAAAACAGTTTTCAAATATTAAGAGCTCCAAAATTTTCCAAAATTAAAAAGAAAAAACTCCCCCTATACAGTTACCTCATAATCCTCAGCACTTGATTAAAAATTCACTAAAAATTGATCGTCTCGAAAATTTCTCCTAATTATTCTGATATCGACATACAAAGTATCATAAAATTATTTGAAGAAGAAAAAGAAACAATAGACCAACGAAATTAAACGAAAATTCTTCTGTCCCGTGTGTATCAAGTTTCTCGAAGGTGTAGGAAGGTCGGACTTTACGAGGCGATCAAGAAAACGAGTTTCGAGTAGTTTCTTTTTCGGACGTGTCCAGTCAGTTTCTACACGGATACGCGTCTAACGGTTCCCCATCGCCGAAACCGTGTGGTGTCCTCGCGACGGAATATTTACGAATCCCCGTGTATCTAGCACGCTTGGAGGGCCCCGCATGGCACGGTCGGTAGGTATTACCCGTCCGGTTTGGAATTCGATGACCCATTTCGAAAGGAACGGAGCGTACCACGTGCACACGACTATTGGTATCTCGATTACGGTGTCGAGAAGCGGCCACCGCGTGCACTCGATCGCATTCATCGAACAACGATAGAGCGAAAGGGGTTGGGGACGACCTCCTAGTGCGGTGGAACGCTCCTCCCTATTATTGTCGATTACACCGGGGCAGAGAACGATCCTTAACCCTAGACCCCCTCCGGTGTGTGTGTGTGTGTGTGTGTGCATCTGTGTTCCTTGAACCCACTAATTAAAAAACCTTAAATTAGAATTATTTCTCTTTCATAACAAATTCTCTTGAAATTATTTATTGTTGTATACACATTTAACCCTTTGAATGCTATGGAAGCATATATGCGTCTAGTAAAATCTACTACAGTATTGTCTCCCTATGTGGCAATTTGTTACCACTCTAGTTGGCAGTCGCTACCCCCGCTCCTTGGAATATTCAGCATTCATATGCGTTTGTTTTTCAATTTTCCACTTACTGCAACATAATTACTAGTATATGAATAACAATAATGCTATCCATGCAAAGCATTTCGACTTAGAGTATTCAGCACTCAAAGGATTAAGTTTGTTATTAAAAAATTCTCGTTGCTGTGTGTAAAAAATCAGTAAGCCTAACGCTTTCCTCTCCAAAGAATAAAAATTACAGAACGAAGAATGAAACTATGTAACTGATTAGAAACTTTAACTGGAAAGACATGAATTGAAATACCAAAAGATACAGAACCGATAAAAAAAGGGAAGATGTTATCAGTGTATACTGGAGGCTAAATGCAAAAACCATGTCTGCAGAAAACATTCACTTAATACTATACTCTGCCATTCATGTTTATCAGAAGAATCACAAAAATCAAGTTCACACTAGTTGCATGTCAGTATACTATTTTATAATATTATTTAATTTTATAAATATATATAAACCAATACAAATTGAATGCAAGAACGTATGTTGTCTTGTTTACAAACTATAGCATACCCTAACATCACAGAAAATTTTCCAAAAGACCTTTTCTAGTATAAACGTATAAAAAGAAGCATGGGTTCGAGGAACCCCCCAGTAGGATTCTGCGTAACAAATCGAGGCTCAGGAGTTCTAGGATTAACCCTTAACCAGCTTTAACGGTTGATATATTCGAGGTTCTCAAAACTGCATCGAATACAATAAGAGGTAACGCGGTTGGAACAGATGAAGTTCCAAAATTTAGGCTAGTTGTATATAGGGATTCAAATACTATCAACAGGAAACTAGAACTGTGCAAATTATTTTTATTTTTTTAATTTCAGCAATGCTTGGTTAACTGAATGAAACATGGAACCGAAGACTTGCAGTTATGAAAGCATAGTTGAGTTTCAGTTCCAGGAAAGACTCGAGCCCAGCTCCTTTGCAGTTTTCCGAATATAGAAAATGAAGAAAACAAAATGTTAATAACATTTATCTTTAACTTTCTCTTAAGGGAACTTTTATGGATGTATTTGTGTGTTATGTATAATTAAAACAACACCAAACATGATATAATTCGGATTATATTTGTGTATCATTTCTGTGCTTGCAGCTTTTAATATGCAATTAATATTAATAAGTAAATATTATTCAAATTACATGGTGTTTGGTTCCATTTTAATCAGAAAAGTCCTGCAAATTGATCATTGATAAAGGTTCCACTGAAAAAAAATTAAAAATACGAAAATTTTATCTTTGCAAATGTATCGGTGCTCCTAGATATGTTAAAGGAAGCCTTCCCTTCGCAATGGGGATGACTACGTTGCACTTATCCAAGAACAAATGGCAAGCAGATACACAAGCTTTACTGTGTAATAAGAAGTTACGCGGTTGGCGGACGGAATTTTAAGATTTAAGCGGGTTTAGGCAAGATTTAGGATTTTATAATTAGGGAGTACAATCTATGATTATTTTTGTCATAAGGGTATGCGGTCGACTCGGTTTAGATCGGTAGGAGTGAGTGAAAGTTAATTAAGTTAAGTTAATTCTAAAACTGACAAAACTTATAAAAGTAGGAAATATATTAAAGAAAATATTGTTGAAAATGTATTATAGAAATAGAAATAAGGCGTAGGATATCAGTTAAGGAGAAAAGAATTTGTACAGTTAAGAATTCGTAGTCTTAAGATATAGGTTAGTGTTTGAGGGTGTAAGAGGCAGGAAACATAATGAGTTGCAGAAAAGGGACGGAAAATGTCGGAAATGTAAGAGATAAAATAATGTTAGTAGGGGAGAAAATTTAGGTTATAGGGGATGAAAACAGGGGAAAGTATAATAATCAAAGAAAGATCATCAAAAGTTGAAGCATTAGGGAAAAAGAAAGAAAAAGGAGTGAAGGACGTAGGAATGATGTTGAAACAAGTTAGAGTAAAGAATCAGCAATAGACAAAAGGGAGAGCCCTAGGATGGTGAAGAATAGAGATACTGTGAGGGCAGGGGAGCATGAAACGAGTATTATAGGAGAATTGGTCAAAGCGGTAAAGGAACTTGTGGAAGAGAACAAGAGAATGAGAATGGAAATACGGGAAGTGAAACAAGAATTGTATGAAAATTTCAATGAAGAGTTGTATGTGTTAACACAAGACATGTGTGAAAAAGAGGAAAGAATGGAAAGGGAAAAGGAGGAATAGAAGAAAGAAATAGAAAGGGAGAATGCTGCTATACGGAATGAGGTAAAAAAAGAACGTTCAAAAGTAATGGAGGAGATTAGGCAAGAGAATAATAAGGGAAAGAGAGGAGAGGGAAATGAAAAAGATAGTGACATAAGATTTTTATCAGTATATTCACAGACAAGAAAAAATGGAGAAAAAGAATAACATTATTGGGAAAGAGTTAAAAATGAAAGGAGAGGATATAAAAACAGAGGTTAGAGAATTCTTAACCCTTTCGCTAGGAGCGTCGGCTATAGACGGCACCCGCGCAACGACTTGCTTGTACGAGTGCCGAATTTTAAAATTTACTATTCTGAATTAAATTACCAGGAATAATTTGATATCTAACTATCCTAAATTGTATTTTTATTTATAATAATAGCAAAATTGAGAATTTTTATTTGACATATCAATTACCCTAAATTATATTTTTATTTATAATATTTGCAAAATCTTCAAATATGTCGTTGTGTAACACTTATAAAAAAAGACGATTCAGAGAATGATAAGGCTGCACCGAAAGATGTAAGTCCGAACACCAGTTTACCGAAGCGCAACATGCACACTTTTCGGCGCAGTGCTCTGTTCAGTGGCGTTACTCCGACGACACGGTGCACAATGGTCCGAATCGCCCAAAACACGAACTTAACCCTTTGACTGCTGAATACTCTGAGCCGAAACGCTTCGCGTCAACGGCGTACAGCCGGCAATAGCTATCGCTGGGGACCGAATACTTTTTCAAGCAATCTGAAACTGTTCGGCGGTGTATTAAATTTTAATATAATACAGAATCGAATTACTGTTACTTTATCCAATCCAAAATTAACATTTTTTAATTTTTTAAATACTTTTTATCTTCAATGTATATTGTTTATTCATCAAGGGTAAAGTTTTGAAACGCCATAATTTGATAATTATAATGTATTTATTAGCATATTGAACACTTCGTGTATATCTTCGGACGGTCAAGGAAAACTAATAAAACATACGCATCGGCCGACAATAACATTTGTCTGGGAACAGATGAAACGAATTTAAGATATAGCGAAAATTGACGAAATAAACGAGATTTCGGTTTTTCTTGTTGATAAGCAACAAGGTATGTTGTTTCTGAGTGTTACACGGATATGATAAAATAATTTCTTGACAAATTCAGTAAAACAGCAGTAAATGATCAAAGCCGTCGCCGAGCGCACATGTGCGCCCATAGTCTATATCGACGGCTTGTGCTGGGCGCAAATGTGCGCCCATAGGCCACAGCCACAGTTTTCGCTGGGCGCATATATGCGCCCATAACAGTCAAAGGGTTAATTCGAATTTTCAAGTTCGTTGGAAATCTACGAAATTTTAACCATAAATTCTTATATCCGTAGACCAATTTTTGTCATGCAAGAGAGTTGCAATAAGTCTTACAAAATTACTTAAGAGAGCTTTAAAAACTGGGAAAAATGCAGGTTTTAGAATCATTACACTTTTCTTCTAAAATTTCATACTTTACGTCGTTATATCTTTATAGAGGTAGGAATTTGGACAAATCCAAGTGAGTCATTTTGAAGAGTGTTCTTTCAGCTATAGGAATATGTATAAATTTTTGGAATACACTTATTTTAACCTTTGAAAAATATCGTAAAAGGAATCTCTATGTTTTTCGGCTTTTTTTTTCATTTACTGACGATTATAAAACGGAGGTTACGAGAGGTTACGACGAATTTTGTATGAGAGCATTCATTGGAACCTACTGAAGATATCTGCAAAGGAATTTCTTGCGGAACCTTGCAGACCTAAGAATTATAACAATAAATATATAGTTGAACGCAGAAATCTTTTGATAACCGTTATGCTTTGGGTCGTTATGTTTCGATATCAAGTGAAAGATGTTTCCTTTTACATTATAATCGAAATGGTAACTAAAGTACAACTATATTGAGGTATTTTGAAATGTTGTTAGCCACCTTAAAATTAATATTTTTGCCGTTAAGTCAGGTTTTTCGATATTACCGCATCATTTCGGTTTTCAAACATATTTTAAGCCATTTTCATTTATTCCGCTCACTATTATACTGATTTTGCGAACAATTAATAGTGGATATGAAATAAAAACAGAAGAATTTAAAAAATACTGCTTACGAACTGCAGAAAGATACGTAGAATTGTACAATTGCAATTACATGCCTTACAGGTCTTTGCACCTAAAATTCTAACTTACGGATTGAACATTATTGAAAATTATATGCCGATCTTTGCACCTAAAATTCTAACTCACGGATTGAACATTATTGAAAATGCTATCCTACTACTCATTGGAGCACTTTCCGAAGAAGCTTGAGAAGCAAACAACAAATACATGAAATATTATAGAGAACACCATACTCAAAAAATATCACTGGTGTAGTTTAATTCAAAATTTGGTATTATTTATATTTTTTTTTGCATTTTAAATGCTCCAATGATGATGAGATTATTGTTATAAATAAATTTTACTTGATACCACCAGAGGAATAATTATGAGTCATATATGAGGCCGGTACAATCATTTTAAAAAGAATTAAAATACAAAATTAAACTTTCTACATAAAAATGGATACCAAAATCGGATTCTACGACCCAAAAACCTTATAAAACCACTCTTTTTATAGTGAATAATGTAAAAATCAAAGCATTATGAATAAAGTTCGTGTTTTGTGCGATTCGAACCACTGTGCGGTGGCCCGTTCAGTGGTGTCACTCGGACAAGAGCGCACTGCCGTAGCGAAAGGGTTCAGAGCAACCCTGGAGGTTAGTTCGGTATGCGGTCAAAAAAGTTTGGAGATCACTTGCCTAACTGTGGCAGCCGTGAAACATTTACAGGAAAAAAGGCGGAGGACCGTAACCCAGTTTCTGGGTCATCGGTACCGAGGCTGCAAACGAAAACAATGGTTCACCGCGTGCATCGCACCGGCATATACGTGACGCATCGTGTTATTTAAAGCCGTTGTACATACCTGCCTCGGATAAACGTCACACGATGCAATAAATCCGCGGAGAGAAAGCGTAAGGATGAAAATAACGTGGCCGGCGAACGCCAATTGAAACGTTAGAGGGGAGGGAAAATAGTTTCCACCCTGGTTCCCTCGACAAACCGATTAACCCTTCGTATACTGCGCCGGTGTTCCGAACACGGTATTGTCTCTCTAATTGACAGCAATTCGAGACCAGATATTGCCAGTTAGAGAGAGAGAGAGAGATATGCGCTAACTTGAAAGAAGGTGAAGGTACCATAAGTGAGTGAGATACGTGTATGCAATGATTCGCCAACTGTAAAATTCCAAGACGCTGAAATGTTCAATATTCCAAGAAGTGGAAATAGCGACCGGTCAATTAGAGAGTAGTCACAGACTGTCACGTAGGGAGACAGTACTATATTTCGCTGTTTTACGAGTACAGTAGTCCACGCTTAACACATTGTATGCCGGTGGCATCTGAGGCATTTAAAACTGTAGGTGAAGAAAATATTTAAAATTTTATACATTATTGAAAAACACTAAAATTGGTTTGCATATTCATTATATGCAATTTAACGATAACGAAAAATAGAAACAAACAAATCGCCAAACAAAAGAATGTTGTATTATCGCAAACCCGGCGCTAAAGCAACAGACTTCCAAACCCGCGTTTTCGCGGGGCCGGCATACAATGTGTTAACACTACCGAGTGGTTCAACATACGCACTTCCGACCGGTTCATTTTGGCGTGGACGCATAGCCAATGATTTTATTATTAAACGATATTTCCTTCGTGTAATTAATAATTTAACATTTGTTTACACTATGCATATAATATCGTTCAGAAACGTGTTACCTTAGTATCAAGGAACATTATTAAATATTACAAACGAAGCATGCAAAAGGCCGATTAATAGACTCCTTATAAGTGTTAACACTTTACCGACCGCTCATGGTTTAACTTACTATGCACCTCCGATCGACTCATTTTGATGCGGATGCATCGCCGATGAATCAATTACAATAATTTTATTCACGTAATTCATAGGTTAACATTTATTTACAATATTCTGGTAGTTCAGGTATTTTTGAATGTTAAACGCATTATGAGTTTGTTTACACATTTAAGTATCCCATAAATGCATAAACATCCATAGCGTACTAATAATTTTTTAGAGAGAATTCCCTGAACATGGTGAATAATAGACTATTAAATTTTCTCATCTAATTAATTTGTTCGAATGAACATTGGTCAAAATTAATTAAGTGCTTCTTATAAAAGTAAGAAACCATGAATTTCCAGTTCAAAACATGCAGCAACTATAAAGCTTCAAGAGTTACAGATTGTTTTTCTCTGAAATTATTGAAGCTATAATCTTTAATACTGTTTTAATTAAATGAAACGGACGGGTTAATTAGTTGATGCAATGCATCATACAATGCAAGTAAATGTTACCGGATTCCTTGAGAACGACCCCAAGAAATGAAAATTAATATACCATTGAACTTCGGAAAGAAACAAACCCTCTCCTTTGAAGTTACTTTAAAAAAATTTATTACACATGTAGCACAATTAGTTTAATTTTTCAAACTAAAATTTAATTTGTTATTCAATTTCAGCAGGAGAAATATGATAAAAATACCTAGGAATCATATTATAAATTAAGCTCGAGATTATAATAATTAACATAATGCAAAATGATATATAGCCTATATAGGTAAAAATATTTTCTTACTTTGTACCAGTAATAAACGAAGGTATAAAGTTAATGGTTAGGGGTACACACAGAATGCACTTTACGTGAAAGGGGTCTTCGAGCTCATAAAGTTTAAGAACCGCTGGCCTTATATGACTTACGAAGTAAAAGAATGTAGTATCCCTTTAAAAAAAAAAGAAGCAAAAAAGTGATTTGAGAAAAGCTAAATTGTAAAACTATTTCGTGCACCTTTATAATGACAAAAAATCAAACAAATAGTTTATTGACAATCTACTTCATTTTGAATATGTTTTGCGTAACAAATTTAAATGCGTAAATTACACAAATCGTTATATGAGATGTTTTATTTTAAGTTAATAAAAAAAAAAACAAATGAAAATCATACGTTAAAGGGTTGGAAATACATCTCTCGAGTATTTTATCATTTACAGGTCCAGCCTGTCTAATATACCATCAAGGTTAACCCTTTTAATACCTTACAGCCGATATATCGGTTTTCCACATTTTAATATATAATGGCGTTTTATTTTTATGCAATAATTTTCTATAGTGGAAAACACATCAGTTTACAATAAAATAAAAAAGGGATGAAAATACTTTTATTTTTAACGAAAATATGTTAGTTTTCATAAATATCCTCGAAGTCGCATATTTTTCAAGGTGTTTCCAAAACAGCACTGGGAAAGCTTGTAAGATACTAAGAATGTTAATAAAATATTAATACATTAATATACTAAAAACATTATAAGAAAAGAAACAAAATTAAGAAAGAATATGGAAGTAGAGAGACAAAGGTACAAATGTACAGTAACGCACAAAAGTTTAAGACCAAAGAGTCAACGAAATTAAACTAATTTATAAGGAATATCATGATAAACAAAATTTGCATTCTGTGCTAATCAATAAATAGCATTCTACCATAATAACAACAAAAATAAATGTACAAACAATATTTGCAGACCATAAAACTATGTTCTACATTGTCCTCTCGTTTTAAACTTTTGTCCGCTACTGTACATATGGATACAAACGGCGAGGCTGGGTTTAATTACATTGTTTCTAATCCCAAGTAATATGTAAGTTGCAACGAAGAAATAATAATGATGAAGAAAAACGATAAAAGTTTGAATAAGCGTTGAAAGCACATCGAGATAATTAAAGAATTAACAGAAACGTAGAAATGGAAGAATGCGAGAAAATGCGACTAAAAAAATTGATGGAATTGCGCAGTCGGCGCCAAGTGTGATGCAACATGGCGCAATCGATGACGAATGTCGCTACGGGGTCCTATAAGATTCTTGGTTTTCTTTCTCTGTCCAACGCTCGATTGCCCTTGACTCGATTTCTCGGCTGAAAAGGAGGCGAAAAAAAAGAAACGGTCGGTACTGCTAAAAACAGCGTTCTATCATTTCTCACAGAAATTTCAGGCCACTATACATTGTATAAGCCGATTATGTATTTGAAAAGGTCATTCGTTTAACCTTTTAAGGCCCATACGTTAAATAAGTGAAACGTTTCGTTCGTAACTATTTTTTCAATCGATTTGCACTACCAAATTTTGTTCCTCAGCATTGTGATTGCAAAGAGGAATTCTAGAAATTCACTTAATAATGGTATACAACTATAATGCAATGTTAGGCTTCTTGCACTCGAGAAGCGACTGTCAATCACCAAATGATATAATTTCGCGAATTTTCAAACGCGAAAGATTAAACAGTCAAAGAAGTAAATTTTTGGTATATTAACTGAATTAAATGAAGTTTAATAAATAATAATAATTAATAAATACTTTGCACTTGAAAACCTTTGAAGTTAATTTCGAATGCACAGGGTTAAGTCATCTTTTGGTAAAACGAATTTTATAAACGTTATAAATTCATTAATATTCATGTTATAACATCTTAAAAATACATCTTTTTTCGTTCAATTATGATAATTAATTTAGTCTTAGTTATATTTCTATGTATTGAATTTTTCGGATATAAACTGACCCAAGTTACCAATAACGTGTATTATTCTTGTAGAGATCGAAATTAACCCATGTTACCAACGACAGAAAAATTGAACAAAGTTGTGCAAGACAGATTCAGTGAAAGAAGCTGCAACGTTTGCTCAATGGGTTAACGCGACGTGACTTCTTTAACATTCGATCCCCTAAACATAATCTATTATTCTCTTGATCTTATTTAAGTCTTTCATATAATATCGTTAATTAAGTCAAGTTTAAAGTAAAATTTGTTTCATTAATTTTTGCAGACTATATTTTTTAGAAGAGTTGTATGAAATAACATAAATCAAGGTATTAAATCAGTCACTTGCACCTGCAGATTTGTTTATTGTAGTAGTATAATTTAGATTTTCGTATAACAAGAAAGTAATAATTCAGTCAAACATAAAAAAACAACAAATATTAAAACAAGTCGTATGACTTTTTTCAGTGTATCGTGCATTTGCATATTTTATAAAGAAATTTCTAACTGATGTTGAAGTAAAATAATAATTACTTTTACCTCTTACTCGCCATTTCAGCTGCTACTTTAACACATTGAATATTAAACCAATATTATACATACATGTCTCTTAATCACAGTGTCGGAATGATTTATTTCAGCACAATATCTCGCAATATTCAAATACATGTAACGTATACCTTATTAAATATAACTGTTTAAATAATTATTTGATTATAATGCTGTAGTTAATTTCGTCGATTAGGGTCAACAATAATTATTAATCATTAAATGACGATAAGACCGCTTTCAAGTATAAAAGGTTCATATTTTTGTAATCAAGGTTTAGTGACTAATATGTTATACTTTATTTACGTTTTAAAATTTAACGTAGTTTAAAATCAGTAAGAGTGAATACAACAAAAACTAATAAAAGCAGATATTAATCCAAATTTATGTATGCAGTATATCTGGAGAAAAAGAAATAATATAAAAGTGTTTACAAAATAGATATTGGAAGAGAATTGAATGGGATTAAATTCCGTGAAGTCAATTCACAGGGTAATTTAACTGTTTAGTGTTACAATAGCTTTTTAAATACTAAAGGGATATTTTCATTTATGTATAAGAATTCTGTAGAGAACCTTTTAAAAAATATTTCATTTGATGAATTAAAAGTTTGTTAAAAACAGTTTCAATTTGAATTCGTAAAGTTATTTAATGAAACCACTTTAAAGGAAGTATCCAACAAATAAAACGTGCAATAAAAGAATATAAATACGTTAAAATATTCTATCATTTTATTCTGCATTGCACGTATCTGTATTACCGAAAAAACTTCAGATGCAGTTGAACAGACTCAGTTCTGGTTTTAATTCATACAACTAGCATTGGTTCATCTATGAAATACAATAAATACCGCGGAAGAGAGAAAAGTCACGAACACGAACCTTCGATGGAGGTGGTGAACGGTGAAGCAGGATCGGTGACCGTTGGTAGCACTGTGGTGGTGGTAGTAGCGGTGGTGGTGGTGGTAGTAGCGGTGATGGTAGCCCGATAATGATCTCCGTTCGTCTGGAGTCCTCGCTGAAGGTCCAGATCCCATAACTGAAGTTCCTCGTTCTTCACGACCGCGCTCTCCGGCGTGGAGGGTTGAAAGTTCGGTGGAGGTGACAACATACCGCTGCTCGACACTTCCGGGCTTGATTCCTGCAGACTTCCGGTGTGCCTGTTGCCCCATCGTCGCCGTACTCCAGCGACAGGCACACGGGGCACTGTCTGCAGCATCTCGCCAGCCTGATCCACCTTCTGGACCACCGTTTGCTGTTCCTTCGGCTCCACCGTCTCAACTTTCCTCCTCACTTCCGGTGGCAAAAAATATCGGTCACCGTGTTGTATCTCAAAGTAGCTTTACGTATGTGTCTATATACGTATCATGTATCGATTATTAAAGCACAGATTTTTCGCAATAGAGTGCATCACACTCTGTTTACAAGAGGTACGAGGCTACTATGCTAGTCGTTGACCTCAATAATTCGTTCGTCGACCGAAATTGCGGCAAGGAATACGAGGTCAGGGCAGCGCGAGGATCGATTCACTGTCAAGAGTCCATGGTCCCCGAGCTCTCACGCATCGTCCGTCTCGTTTGGCCGCACTGCTTTCCTCATATCTCTCTTCCTCTTCGCAATAGCGCGTCGCTCACATATACAGGAGATGCGGGCACAGAGAAGCAGTCTCTCTATGTAGGTGTGTGCGTACGCGTAGACGAGAGCCACGATCGTCTTCGTTTCGCCTCGGTTGCTCTCGTTTCTCTTTCTCTCTCCCCTGCTCTCGGCTCTTCTAATGGCGGCCAAGCAGCCGCGGTGTGTCGGTCATCGAAGAAACGGGGTCACGATCGCGCAAAAGGGAACGCAGCGGGCATGTGGGTGGGAGGGAGGAAAGAGAGAGAGAGAGAAAGAGAGAAAACACGTATACAGTCACCGGGCAAGTCGGTCTCTGTCTCTCTTTGTCGCAGGCACCGCCGTGTTGTTTGAGGACGTCAACCAGCCGAGTAACCGTGATAGAAATGCATGATTTTCACTGGCGAAATTCTCGTGTCTGAGGCTGCGCACGATCGACGAGAACGGATAGTCAGAAGAGTACGTGTATCGAGGTCACCAATAGAATGTGTGCACGTTCGTTCGTGCAAGTCTTTTTCTTGTTCGCTCCACTTTTTTGTCGCACCAATACACGCCACTGTTTCTATCTCACTCTTCTCCCTCGTTTTCCTCCACTTCTTTTCCACGACCGAGTTTCTCGTGCTGTCCTTTTCTCTTTCTACTTTCTCGTTTTCTCCCCGGCGTGACCACGCACACACATGCACTTGTTCGATACACCTTTCCAACAATCCTGTATCACTATTTGTGGCAGTCACTGCGGAGCAGATCAAAAGAACTACGTTCTTTCCGGACTCTCATCGTATTTCGGACGCACATGGCATCGTTGATAAACGTGCAGAGTTTACCGCTTGACGCACAAATAAACAACGATGTACCCGCGTGTTACGTCACACTTGAAACATACACGCGTGCACAAGAATTTTATCAGATGGTTCTTCGATAATACAATCGAATGGATACACGTTCGCGCGCGACATTTATATATACTTTTCTTCTTGCGTTTCAATTGTGTGAACAAGTTGCGTGTTACGCACGCGCATATATGTCACCGGACAACATTACCGCGTCGACGGTTCGCCACTGACTGAAGGCGTACGGGCTCGCCGTGCAGGCACGAGGGTGCCCGCCAGGCTCCGACGTACCTCGGCCACTAGCCGACCAATCAGGTTACAGCTTCTCGCTACTTTCACTGTCGCGCGTACCCTGCACCGTAGGGTACTCCATACCTGTGTTGCGCAAACGCAGTATTTTCCTGCGGTACGATCTCGAGCTTTTCCACTTACGATTTTGATTTTCCCATTTTTCGAAGAGTAATGTAGCTATACATTTTCTTTTTGCGTCATATAACTTTTCCCATTTTGATAGGATTTTGTATAAGATAATTTGATGATTAATATTCAATTATACACGGATTTAAAAATTATTGTATTTATTTTAATAGAGTCCGAAATTATTTGAAAAAGATAGGTTTTCTAATTTTAACAAGAACATGTCGAATATGTCTAACAGCTTAACGAGTTTTTAATGAAGCTGGTCTCTACGGTAGATACGTAATTGACTTAGAATTTTCTAGTATATTTATTATCTATACTTTCAAGTAAACGTTTCTCACACGCGAATGAGTAATTTATCCCGTGTATAGGCTGCAGTCGCAATTGAAGATCAGAAAAGTCGTCGCCCACGGACCCTCCGTTGATGCAGATTATGACCTTTGCAACCTAAGGAAATAGATTCTATTCCAACCAGCGCGTTAATGTTTACGACCTTATATCACCAGACGGATTTTAATTGATCTGTCGAAAAAAATAAGTAATAAAATTACGAAAGAATTCTTTGATAAAGAAAAACTCTGCCATAAAGGATACAAATTTCCAGATAAAACCTTGAATATCTCGTTAGAAGTTTAATTCTTTTTTATATAAAGAAGAAAGGATACTCGTTGATTTTTAAGAAAAGTAATTCCCATCGAATTATCGTTACCAATTCTTAGTCATCGTCTTGACTTTTGACACGGCTTTTGTTGTTTGCATTTTTATCACGAACTTGACCGTGCCTCATAAGACGGAATGATAAAACGTCGCATTCTTGTGTTAGGGATCCGATAATCCGGAAAAATACAATAATCAAGAAGTCGTAACGACGAAATGAATATATACTGTTAACAGGGGGCACAGAGCTCTTTTCTCAGCTAGTTACAATTTCTGCTACATTCATTCCATTTGAATGAACTGGTTACCACTAGTTGTGGCATTCGTTAGCTTAATAAAGAATGAAACATCCAATTATTGTATTTTTTAAGACTGGACGGTTTCCAAGATTATTTAAAGATAGATAATAATTAACTACTTTTAAATGCAGATTTCCTTTTTTTTTTTTGATCGTGTGGATCCCAAGCTTTCTCAGTTTTCTTTTAATGATTCTAAACATTAATACTTTACAGATATAATTATACTTATTTGAAAACCAGCTTAAATAATTTAAATGTAAATAAATAATTAATTTCTTGTAAGGACTTTCTTCAATCAAATACATTATTCTAATTAGTTAATTTTATAACGCACTGTTATAATAAATATAATTTTATACAATATTTCGGCTTATCAAATCTCAATCTTCTATTCACAAAAAGTATGCTTACATACATATAGTTTTTTTTTAATACGACTTATTTATTACTATATTAAATATTACTATACTAATATACAGTAATAAATATATATTGATATAATAATATTGTATAAATACAATATTAATAGTGTTTATTACTATCCTCTTGTATTTCATATTAATGAAATACTATATTAATAGTATTATACTGGCACCAACTGACGTATTAAAAGTATTTTATATTTATTATTTGTTCCTAAGCTTTCGAGAATGAAAGAGAAATAGATGTATTATGCTCTTAGTAACAAATAACAAAGTTACTTATGAAGACACTTTATCACAATAGGAGCCATATTTTATCCATAAAAGATATTAGGAAGTTTTACTGGACCAGCATTTTATATAGATACAGTGAAACGTCGATTATCCGAATTTTGGTTATCAGAATGATCGATCACCCAAGTATAGGCTGAGTAGCTTATATATATACGTTTAAACATCTTTACTTGAAAATGTTTCATATTACGTTTTTCTTGTTAAACATTAAATTTTATACACAAGAAACATCTATTTCTGGAAATTGTTTAATTTCTGTTCACTTTATGACATAATCAAAAATTTAATTCTTTCAGACCAATTATTCGGACAGATCTGTACCATAATTAATTCGGATAATTGAAGTTTTACTGTATTAGTATTTACATATTCCATTTATTTTTCGATAGATAATTCAATGGTATAACGATGTCTAAGATTTGATTTCTTGCTGTTCTCTCGTTTCTCTCTATAACTAGCCTTTTCCTTAAAAGCCTCATTAAGCATCTAAGAAGAGCCTAGCTTAGTTTGTAACTTGTAATTTGTTTATTGTGAACGGGTAAGAAACCCCTTTAGTTATTATACAGGGTGTCTCATCCAAAAGCCATCTAAGTATTTGCTTCAACTGTGACGATAGGAAAAATATTTTATATGCAGTTTGGGTGATATTAAACAATGAACTCACAAAGAAATTTTTTGTTTCGAGTTCATTCATTTTTCGGAACTTTAAACGGTATCGAATTTTTCGTCGTTCTTCATTGGGTGCATACCTTTTTTTTGTTATACATCATAGCTAACATGGTAAAACATATTTAAAAATGCATCGTATAATAATGTGAACCTGAAGTGACTTCTCATTTTGAAAAATTAAATCTGAAATTTATTTCCATCAAAATTACAGGCTTGAGCAGTGACTGAACGGGCACCAGCAAATGCGAACAAACATGTTGATTATTTCATTATACATGTCTGGAAAGACATCATGAAATTTCAAATGCTAACCATTGTTGCTAACCATTTAAAATATAATAATATCCCTCCACAGCAACATACAGTTGATTTCTCGATTATTTTAGATTAATGGCGGTGCAAAATTTCTAACTATTCCGTTGTTTATATCCTATGACGTTAGAGCTCTCTGTTATAAACGTCTTGCTTCAGTTTTCTTCACGCGAAGAGGTTTATTGGTACTAGAATCCAGTATGCGAGAAGGCCATGCTCTACAGTTAACTCTGCAGCTAACACGTCGATTTGAAAATTTTCAATTATAAAATTGTATTCTGAAACGTGACTTGCATTCAACAGTAATCGTATGTACTTACATACATACCACAGATCTTCAACTGAAGCCTGTGATACCGACGGAAATAAATTTTACGTTTAATTTTATTCAGAAAGTAATGTTCATTGTACCAATTCTGAATTCATTTTATTATTAGTTGCAGTACGCAAAGAGAAGAATAAGCATTTATAAGCAAAAAAAAAACAGTGGTGACCTTGAATATTCTGGGAAAAAATTAACCTGGATACTAAAAAGCGTTCTCAGTGGTGCATCTGTTCCTTGATATGATTCAAGCTGTACATAACACGTTCTTCGCTATCATTTACGATTGCAAGAGATACTTAGCTGACTACGAGATAAGACAATCTACATACAACCTTTATTATGCATTCACCTTGTACACTATATTTATGCATATTATTATATGCATCTACATATAATTTAGATATTATTAAATACAATTTAAATCACGTTTAGCACAATGTAATGCGGTGATTATCGACCGTGAGATAGATATGGCTTTAACGTAAACAAAGCAAATAAAAAATACTTGCGATGAATAATGATGGTTACAAAACGTATTTGCATATCGTTCTATTTAGTTTCATACTTATGTCTTAATTTAGTGAATTAAAATACATTAAATTCTACATCGTTTAACAGCACTTTTGTGCAATTTAAAACGTTTTATTTCATGAAAATCAAATATACAATTAAACCACAAAAACGTTTTATTCGATAATGTGAACATGTATAAATGTATTTTTTGTTTTTATTTTTTTTAAATACACTACATATTTTATTTCTCTTTCTTTTTCGCGAACAGATAAGGTTCTAGTTGTAAAGGGTTAAACACCAGATCCCCTAGCATTACTTACATTAACACTAGAATATTAAGGGAGTCAAAATGATCCAATTTGTAATTTTTCATAGAAACCTGATAAACTTACAGTGATGCCTACATATCTGAAAATTTACTACGACTTTTATTATGATTGCTAAAATTTGTTTCCCTTTACATTACGTATTTTCTCGTACAGTTTTCAATTTGATTTCTTTGTTTCCAATAGGCATACCTTAATCATCGGTAGTTCTAGTGTTAACCCTCTATGGGACGGAAAATCAATAATTATAATCGTATATATCTAGATGAAAAAATGTTTCTAATTTAAACAATTTTACATTATAGAACATTATAAAATTAATATGTATACGCCATCTCATGAAAAGAAAACTAAAGTTATTTGTTAAAATGTCAATAAATTAGAATGTGACCTGAAAGTTACACGAGCTCAAAGAGGGTTAACATTATGTGAGAATAGTTGAACTTCACCTAGTACTATGCATGGCACACTGAAATCAAGTCTCAAGTCTGCAGAATGGCAGTTCAATGGAGGGGTACCATTCTATCAATTGGTGGGGGGTTTGCTACCCTGGGCATGACGTCATCTACCTGTTACACCCTAAATAAATATACACCGACGCATGCGCTCGGACACTTACACACCTGGAGCACACGCACACAGGAGAGCTGGGGATCGCCGGGAAATACAGTGAATGTCGTGGATCAGTGATGCGCAACCTGTAGCTCGCGACCCAAATGGGCTTTTCATTAATTCACAAATTTGTCGGCCCAAAAATGAATGAAAATGATAGGAAATAATATTTCGTGTAATTTAGTTTTTTTTTTTTTTTTTTTAAATTTTAACACTTTTTGTATAAATAGCAATGAACTGTACTTCGAGTTTTCCGATTTCTGCCTGATCAAGTCGAATAATTAAGCAGGGCAAGTTAATTAAAGGAATAAACTCGTGAGTTTAAAAAGCTGATTATCATATTCATTGGAGATTTGGTTGTTGTAGCGATTGTAATATTAACGATAACTAAATTGAAGATAGAAACAATTTTTTAAACAGGAAACAGTGTTCGTCATATTAAAATCCTAGTACTTAAATAATTAATTTAGTATAGAGTTATCAATGATTGAAGTAAATCAATTTGTAGTAAGAAAAGAATTGAAGTAACAGATTTTAAATAAGACACTATATAAAGGAAACAAAATTGTTTATAGTTTTTACAGAAAACAATAGAGAACCCTCTGAAATGCATCCTGAAATTAATGAATTAACTGTAACAAATTTCAAAACGATTATTTTCAACCGTTCTGGTAATTCCAGTGTTAATATCCTATGATTTATCGTTAATTTATTAATAATATAAATTATTTATATTAATTGCCATTTTCTTACCACAACCTCAGAAATGTGCTTAAAAATTTTATATTTAAGTGAAATCAAAAATAACAAAACTTTTTTAACTTACCATCATGAAAACCTCCAATTAATTTGATCTATCATTTTTTTTTTTGTTCCGCGTGCATCCAAAGAAACAATACAAAAATTTATGGAACGAGTTTGCGCGCCACTGTAATAGTAGTTCCATAGGGGTGGTTGGAGGATTCAAGGTTGAATGTGTGTGGGTGCCGCCTCATCCAGCCAGGGCTATCGGGGTTGGGTCATGGTCAGAGAGAAACGAGGACAACCCCTGGTGATGCTGACGGGCCTGGAAAAGTGACTGAATTTCTAAACCACTCCGAGAGACTTCTCGAAAACGCCCTGGTCAGCTGTTGCCGGCTACCATGTACGACAGGATTTCCCTTTCTAAAAATAGCAGGCAAAAGGCCGAAGTCTGCCTGCGAGGGTTCAACGACAGGATGAAAATCCTTCTTGCCGGGAAGCTGAAACTTCCCACAATGGAATATCGATCGATTGTAATTTCTAAGAAAAACGAGTTCCTGTGAATTCTTCTAAAAGGGAGACAGAAACGAAAAAATAGGTTTAATGCTAGGGAAATTAGCTAGTTCAGACTTGGTTAATGAAACGTGTAGAAGTATTGTTTTCGAACGAAAATGTGCAGTGACAGTGACTGTTACAAGTCCATGAATTATATGTGCTTAATTTACATTGTTCATGAGATTCAAATGTTCACTGTTAAAATATTTTATTACGTACTATAATATATTTTAATGAGAACAGAACCTAATAAAACTGTGATACTTTCAAGGTTCATAATAAATATCAGATAGGCTGATATTGCTTCGCAATTGTTTCACAGTTTCGTGTTAATTACATTATAGATAACATTTACTATAAAACTTCTTTGGTTTACGATTAAAATGTTGTTTAATGCTTTTGATACTAATATTTTTTCGAACCAAAAAATAATTCAAAAAACAAATGAGTGCAGAATGAAGAACATAGTATCTATTTAAAAATCTTGAGAGTTTCACTGCTATTGTTTCACGCAAGTAAAATTTCAGTAAAATTCCTTGATAATTTTATCATTTAGATAATAAAATTTTATACAATCTTGTGACAGATCATTATTTCTAGTCCAGCAATCTTCATTTCTTTCAGAACTGCTGTATAAAATTTATTAATTTTATTCAAATATCTAGCATCCAACATCTTTTAAATCCAGAACTTTTTCCACCAAATGACAAATCTTCATACTTCGAAATATATATTTTTTATTATATTAAATACATTATAGCTGAGGCAGACGGTCTTTCAAATCAAAATTTCTTTCTTGAAAGCGATCGAACACTTTTTGCAAACACTTCTTTCATAAACTGCAGGAATACCGCCTACTTGAAGTAATTGCTGTTGAATTTTCTGTACGAAAGTTATATGGCGTAAGGTGTCGAAAACGAATACATACCTCGCTCTTGATTTTTCACAATAAAGAAATCACTATCTTTCTTATTCACTGATCTTTCGCTTTCAAATACATTCCATAGACTAAATTCGAACGGTAAAACCTCACATTTTTGTTACTTTTCGCTCTGTATTTTTAAAATAGATACCTACACCAAGAAGAGTATAAATGCACCGCGATACAAAGTTACAGGAGAAGGAATACATAAAATTTCATAAAAATGACAGAAGTTCTTCCTTTGAATTCATAAAAAGCATCAACGCTTGCGTTTTGTACATGAAATTTCTAAAATATAATAAAACAGTTGGAGATTACAATATCAGTAAATGATTGTTAAATGTTTCACCTATAATTTTTCTTAAATGTTCCATATGTATGTCTAAGGTTGTCACTTTAACACTTAGCCAACCGAACGGGGAGATGTCCCATTTTTTTCCTCTGCCATTGATTCTATTCACTTTTGTTATTAGTTAGTCTTGAACTGGTGTTGAATTGATTAAAAATTGTGCTTTAGAAGAGCAGAAAATGCATTTGATGAACTATTAACAACATTAGTTCAAGGCTAAGTAATAACAAAAGTAAATAGAATCAATGAAAGCGCCCTTATTGCGGGAAAAATGGGCGACCTCTCTATTCGGTTGGCTAAGTGTTAATATATGTATATTACAAATAGATATACAAGAAACGTCCGTAAATCAGGTGTTAAAGGTTTCAATATTATTTATTTAAATGATATAAATCGCAGTGCAAGTAAATTCTAGTGCAGTTTTAGTTCAACGCTTAGCACTTAGGCATTTTTAACCCTTTGCGGACGGAACAGTAAAGAAAATAGTTACGTCGCGCATTTGTGTTATAAAAACTAAAGCTGTATTTAAATAAATTTTTCATAAAATCTAACAAAATCATAAACAAACAAATTTAGGCCAACTTGACTTCTTAGGCTAATATATCCGACACTCGTCCGCAAAGGGTTAAACGTGGACAGTTGCTTATCGAGAGCAAAGGGTTAAGCTTAGGTGTGAACGAGCAGTATATTAGATGGCGCGGGACCGAGGAATTTTGAATGACCGTGGTCGAATGTATCGAGTGAAAAAAAAATGAAAGATTAGAGTGAAAGGGAATGAATGCGTGAGAGAATATCGGGTGCAAGAGAAGTGTGCATGATGCAGTTCGTCGAGAGCTATTGAGACTAGGAATTGTGAGCTAGAGCAAATGTTACAAAGTTAAAGTATTCCATATATTAGTATTCCATTATCTATACATATAAAAAGACATATCCTGACTGACTGACTGACTGATTCATCAACGCAGAACCTAAACTACCGAAGCTAGAAACATGAAATTTGGACAATAGGTTCCTTTTATGAAGTAGGCACCCTCTAAAGAAGGATTTTTTGATATTCTACCCCTAAGGGGATTAAATAGGGATTGCATGGTTGTTTAAAAATCCGCCGACTTTGAAGCAAGCACTATGAAAACTGGTATTTAGCTTTTAGGCTAGAAATAAAGAAATGCGTGTTTCAACGTTTTTGAAAAATCAACCCCAAGGGGGTAAAATAAACAATAAAAATTAGTTTGAAAATCTACCGATTTTGAAGTAAGCACTATGAAAACTGGTATTTAGCTTTTAGGCTAGAAATAAAGAAATGCGTATTTTAACGTTTTTGAAAAATCAACCCCAAGGGGGTAAAATAAACAATAAAAATTAGTTTGAAAATCTACCGATTTTGAAGTAAGCACTATGAAAACTGGTATTTAGCTTTTAGGCTAGAAATAAAGAAATGCGTATTTTAACGTTTTTGAAAAATCAACCCCAAGGGGGTAAAATAAACGATGGAAATTAGTTTGAAAATCCACCGATTTTGAAGCGAGCACTATAAAAATTAGTAAGTATTTAACTTTCCGGTTAAAATGAAAGTTAAGGGCTTGCAAAATAGGACATCTCTTGAAAATAGTTAAAATTGAAATCAAAGTACTTCCGCGCGGGCAAAGCCGCGAGCAACAGCTAGTTAACACTTTACCAACCGGAAGCCTATTAATCGGTTTTCACATGCTTGGACTGTAAATTTTGTAGTTTCCTTACACGAAGGTGGCTGTTTCCCGCGATATCGTATATATGCTGTAAAGAAATATTAAACTATCAATTATGCGAAAAAAATCGTTGCAATCAATTCATTAGCGATGCATCCGCGCCAAAATGAGCCGGTCGGAAGTGCGTATGCAATAATTTGAGCCACCAGCTGCCGCTAAAGTGTTAAATATATATTCATTTCGATGTTTTCCAGTTAATTCAATGCTATCTGCAACCCAGTACCCCTACATATAATATTCTCCATGTTTTTTTTTACAAAACAACGATTAATTTGATTCAGGCGTATTGGTGAAGTTATAAAAATGCGATTTATCACACGAAACTTAGTTTCTCGATGAATACAAACCCGTGAGATGAGCATGGGGTACGTGTACCTTGAAGAACGGAAGAAACCGAAGCGAACGCCTATTATAGGTAGCACGTGATGCGTGACTAATAGCGGTAACCGTAAAAAGAATCGTGCGAGATGCTAGGAATTCATTCAGAGAATTCGAACGCATTAACGTTGCGCCGTGATAGCGCTTTAATAACAACCGCTTCGAAGTCGATATACCTAGTTACCGCCGGCATAAAATTTTGAACGATTTCACTGTATATACCTCGGACTCCGAGAAAACTGGCCGGTCTCACTCGTTCCCATTCGTTTACCGGCCGTTTAAAATTGTTGCGTTCTCGGTACACCGTTTAACCTGGATATTAAAACGTTCTGCTGATGGCAGATCGCACTGAATTCACGGCGAATGTATTATCTTTGAAAATATTTGGATCCGGTGGATGTTAACTGCTTCTGTACCGAAGAATTTGCGCAAAGATTCTGCTATGCAGATGGGAATTTTAACCCAGAAATTCGATTTTGCACGGGATAAGTTTACTCGATGATTTCAGAATGGTTACCTATTTTAACACTTGGCCAACCGAATGGGCAGATCTCCCATTTTTTTTTCTCGACAAAGCGGTGCCATTGATTCTATTTACTTTTGTTATTAATTGGCCCTGAGCTAGTGCTGAATTTATTAACCCTTTGCGCTCGAGAGGTGACGGTTAGTCACCGAATGACAGTTTCGCAAATTTTTAAACTTTAATTAGTTTACTTATTAGTAAAACTCAGATGTTAAACAATCATGTATGTACATTTTAATATATTACTTGACTAAACTAAATGATGTTTAATATAACCGAATCTTAGTAAATATTTCGAATTTGAACATTTTTCAAGTTAGCATCGTTAGGCGAGTAGCAATCACCTCTCGAGTGCAAAGGGTTAAAAATTGTACTTTGGGAAATTTATGAACAGCATTAATAATAGTAAAAGTGAATAGAATCAATTGCAACGCTTTGTCGAGGAAAAAATGGAAGATCTCCCCATTCGGTCAGCTAAGAGCAATCATCGTTGCTACCACTTCGGAACTCATGATCAAACATGACGGTTTTGCGATGTACAAAAGTAAATATTGTACAACATACAGACGGAATGACAGTAAATCAAAATGTACGACAAACAGTCACAGATTAACCCCTTGACTACTGTGGGAGCCTGTAGGCGCTTAGAAATTTTGCGTTTGTGATACTGAGAGCGCCTATAGGCGCTCGACACAGTTTGACTTTTTGACACTGAGAGCGCCTATAGGCGTTTCACACAGTTTGGCTTTCTGACACCAAAAATTCTCCGCTCTCGGCGCACATCGTAACTCAATCCCTGCCGTATGGTACGACCAGTACATATCAAAGTCTGCCGTAGTCAAAGGGTTAAAGAAGGCACTAGTCTTTGTGGAGGCCTCACAATTCAAGAATCCCGATTTGCTAAATTGTTGAATAAAGACTGTTTACCTCTGAAAATCGAAGCGAAATTACTCGTTAACTATTGAGTTTAGAGTTAACAAAGTTTAATATTTTTTATTTATTCAAAATTTGACTCTACTTCATAGTCTGGTACAAATAATATAGTATATTCCATTTAAAATGACAGAGTTAACTACAAAATCTCCAAAATGACTCCATCTATAAAAAAAAGTATATACACTACACAACGTGTCCCTTCAAATCATGCAACTTTTGTATGAGAAATTTTCTCTAGTACAAAGAATATAGTATATTCCATTTAAAATAATAAACTTAACCTCAAAATTTCTGAAATCCCTTCTTCTATAAAAAAAAGTATATACAATACATAATGTGTCCCTTCAAATCATGCAACTTGTGTATGAAAAATTTTCTCGCACAAAGAATACTTTAGAAGTTATTCAAGATATGCACGTTGCGTGGATCACACCCTGTATATGTTGAATTAGATAAGTACTTAAATATATTTCACTGTTCGCGGGAAGTTAGGTCATTAGAGATATTAGAGGAAACATCTGTTAAACACCACTACTATTATACTTTGCACCAGCTATCTACTAAAGCCAATAACATTATGATTTTTAGAATTTCTGCTTAACGTACAGTAGTGAACATAAGTTTAGGATGATAAAACAATATAAGACATAGTTCAATGGTTTGCAAGTATTATCTATACATCCATTTTTATTGTTATTAGGGTACAGTGCTATTTATTGACTAACACAGAATGAGAATTTTATTTATTGTATTATTTCTTATAAATTATTTTATTTTCTTTGACTTTTTTAATCTTAAATTTTTGTCCGCTACTGTTCATATTCTAAGGTATTGCGTTATCTTACAACTAACGTAATTATTCGGAATAGAATAGAAGATTATAGAATTCATTAAAACAAACAAAAATATTCAAGCAATTTATTAAAACAATTATCGAGAAATGAATAGATAAATCGATGATTCCAAGAAAAAGTAGAAAGAAACTTAAATATCTTAAGATTTCAGCTGTTTTATAATCACAAAAAATATTTATGTAACTTTCATATCCAGCGGTGTGATAATACAAGAATAGTTATCGGAGTTCAAATTACATTACTCTCTGCTAATTCTTAGTTAATCTTTCAACTACACAAAAATATTCGTACAAAACTCGATTTTCTTTTGCACTCATTAACTTCTCATCAGATGCGAAAAAAGAAAAACGAAAATTCGCTACTGTTTACTTTTTTTCACTCCGCTTTATCGATTCATTCTTACGCGTAGCTCGCTTTTTTTTATAGTGCTTGCTTCAAAATTGGCGGATTTTCAAACATTCATCCCTTACTTTACCCTCTTGGGGGTTGACTTTCCAAAAACGTTGAAACACACATTTCTTTATTTCTAACCAAAAAGTTAAATACCAGTTTTCATAGTGCTTGCTTCAAAATTGGTGGATTTTCAATCATTCATCCCTTATTTTACCCTCTTGGGGGTTGATTTTTCAAAAACGTTGAAACACGTATTTCTTTATTTCTAACTGAAAAGCTAAGTACCAGTTTTCAAAGTGTTTGCTTAAAAATTGGTGGATTTTCAATCATTCATCCCTTATTTTACCCTCTTGGGGGTTGACTTTCCAAAAACGTTGGAACACGTATTTCTTTATTTCTAACTGAAAAGTTAAATACCAGTTTTCAAAGTGTTTGCTTCAAAATTTTCACATAACCTTTTAACCCCCCTATTTAACCCTCTTTGGGGTGGAATATCAAAAAATCCTTTCTTAGTGGCAGCCTACGTCATAAAAAAAGAACCCATTGTCCAAATTTTATGTTTCCAGCTTCAATAATTCAGGCTCTGCGACGATGAATCAGTCGGTCAGTCAGGACATGTCTTTTTATATTAAGAAATGAACTGGTAAAGGCGAGCCGTGGCTACCGAAAGGTAAAATCGATGACGTAAAATCAGCTTTGTGACGATCCACGGTTTGTAAACAGTGGCACGAGGTCACCGTGATTAAGGCTCGCTCGTGAACGACGCTAAACAATCCGGCGAGGCCGCCGCGAGCGCTGCAGCGCCTGTTTCCTGGTCACTCGCCGCGCGAGCAAAGATCTTTGACCAACGATGCACGTATCACCGACCTCTAGCGTCGGTTTTGTGCCAGGCCAGTTGAATTTACGAACTTCCTCGATGAATTTTAGAAACTTAACACATTGTATGCCGGCCCCGCGAAAACGCGGGTTTGGAAGTCTGTTGCTTTAGCGCCGGGTTTGCGATAATACAACATTCTTTTGTTTGGCGATTTGTTTGTTTCTATTTTTCGTTATCGTTAAATTGCATATAATGAATATGCAAACCAATTTTAGTGTTTTACAATAATGTATAAAATTTTAAATATTTTCTTCACCTACAGTTTTAAATGCCTCAGATGCCACCGGCATACAATGTGTTAACCCTTTCACTATGGCAGTCCAGTCCGCCGGAGTATCGTCAGTGAACGGAAACTCGCGTCGGAAGTATGCACAATGAGCGTGGTTTCTGTATATTCGTTTTTTTAAGACTTAAATAACAACTGGGCTGAATAAAACAATCGTTGCTCTAATGTAACGAGTTTATCAATATTAAATAAATTTTAATGAAATAAATCAGTATAAAATTTTACGAATTGAGATGCAAGTTTCTTGTTTAATCAATGAAAAAAATCGGAAGCACTAAGTAAAACTGTTTAAAAAGTTACATATTTATGAAAGCTTTTGTTTTGTTTTTTTTTTTTTTTTGGTCTTTCATTTCCCTTTTGATAATTTGTAATTTAGACAGGACATACATATTTTCATAAATTCTAATCATAAATTCGTGCTCGATAGATGCGATTTTTAACGGATGATATAAAAAAAAATTATAAAAATTATAAAGATATCAGTATAATAAAATGAAATATACCAAATAAGAAATTGAATAATGTAAAAATTTGCGGTTAATTCATCATATATAATTCTGTATATAAGGAATTGAACATGAATAAACTACTACTACTACTACTACTACTATAAAAGAATTATAATTTATCAAAATCTTGAATTTTTGATTTTTTTCATTAGATTCACAATTAAAAATCGCTGATCTTAACTTTTTTCATTTTTCTAAATTTTACAAATGTCTTCACTTCATCTAAAAATTTCAATCTATCTAACATAAAATGCCATTCCTAATTTACAAATTCAGACATTTTCCAAGGTTTATTATCACCTTTATAAAATGTTTTTAAATAAAATTGTAGAAGACTCAGTTTCTACCGTTGAGTCGTACATTTTCTTGAATTATTCTCAAGTAATTCATAGCAGGCATCATAAATCGTAACGGAATCGAAGGTGAACTGAAAACATCGAACGGCAAGGAGATAGAGTCCGCGACAAGATGACATGTTAGCCGAGTAGAACAGAAGACCTTGACGATCATAATCGTTAGTCACCGATAATATTGCTAACGAGACCTCCAACTGTATATTCATAACGTGCGTCGCGATAAAAAGTTGTCTCCCGTGCTCTTGACACCCGGTCACCTCTCCTTTATTGCACAATCACCGCTCCTGCGTCTCGTTTTCACCTTGCTTTATCATGTTGTTCAGCCACCAAAGCGTGGGAACGCCGCATTTTTAACTCTACCCCCGCTAATTATCTCCGACCACGATTTAATCGTGTTTCGATTTGCATTCAGCGATCTGATCGGAAAATCTTGCGCTCAACCAGCCGCTTTAGAACTGGATTCTTATGTTTTGCGGTAACAGGATGTGTCTTTGGTCGAGAACAAAATGTTCTTTTCTTAACACCTTTCGTGCCACACCACTTTTTTTTTGAAGACTTTTCGTTCAGTCAGTGCGGGGTGTATACGACCCACACTTTTACAATTAACCCTTTTACTGCCGAACGACGATATATCGTTGCGTATGCAATGGCGACCAACTATTAGGTTGGTGCATATGAAATGTCGCTTTTTTTTTACATGCGAACGTTTGTCTCCCTATTTTCGTTATGCTTTTGTTTTTGGCTTAAGCTCGAAAAATACTACCAGTACATTGATGAGATTCATGAAAAACTGAAAATTATACGCTCATCACTTGTTAATCGGCATCGCCCAGTATTTCTCCACGACAACGCTCGGTAGCGTACGTCGTACAAAACAATTGCGAAATTAAATGAATTAAAATATGAAACTTTTGAGCACCCAGCTTATTCACCGGATCTTTCGCCAACTGACTTTCATTTTTTTTAACATTTAAAACAATTTTTTACGGGCCAAACAGTATGAAAATGATGACGGCCTGAAAAATTCCATATCAGAGTTTATTGATTCTAAAGATAAGAATTTCTTTAAGACAGACATGTATGCATTAAAATTTCATTGGGAAAAGTGTATTGAAGCAAATGGAGCATATTTTAATTAAATAAACAGCTTTTGAAAAAAGATATGCAGTTTTATCTATTTACTAAAAAAATCCGACATTTCATACCCACCAACCTAATATTTGTATCGCGAGAGAAATTTATCTCAAAATAAATTTATAAAACGTTATAAAATTCTACCTTTATTTCGTAATATGCTTCTTTCTGAATTTTATAAATATCATTGTTACTTCGGTTTTTATGAACTTTTTCCTAAACTTTAGCAAATTCGTCAAATTGGTCCGGTATTTCTCTTGGCACTAAAAGGGTTAAACAATGTTTCTGACCAACATACGCCTTGTAATTTTTCAGTAGTACAAAACCAAGATTAAATCTTTTTAAAAATTCTTCATTTTACAATGAGAATTCCCACCGAATGGCTTGAATGGAAAATTCAACGTGAGGCGTATACGCCCCAAGTGGCACGGAACGTAACTCATTCATTGTCAAGAAACATCTCGTAGTTTGTGCCACAAGTTTAGATCGATTGTGATTGATCACAGGACAAGTTTTACAGCCTAAAACGGATGAACGAATATTTTATATCCCTTTTTTAACCCTTTGAAATGCACCGATCGTATTATACGGTAGAAATTCAGTTACAACGTACGCCGAGAACTTTGGGTGAAGTATTGGGTAGAGATGCATTTTTGTGAGAACGTATTTCAGTAATCAAAAAGCTGAATTTTACTACGTTAAAACAATATTATTTATTTATTTGTATTCTGAACCGAATTGTTACTGTAAATATCTGGGCGTCTACGTGTCAGAAAACCAAACTGCGTCGAGCGTCTTTAGGTACCCTCAGTCTCAGGCGACCACAATGGGATAAGCACCTACAGGTGCTCTCGGTGTTACAAAATACAAAATTTATAAGCGCCTACAGTAGCCTAGGAGTTAAAAAACAACAAATCCAAAACAACATTTTATTGTCAAAATAATGGCCTATATCTTCTTTAAAATGAAATTTTTGCGTCTAGGGTAAGACGCTCTAAATTTGCCTGGCAAGTGAATGGGTTAACCTTGTGAGAAAACGTTACTTTTTTAAACTGCTGAATCTACCCTCAGTCTCAGGCGACCACAATGGGATAAGCACCTACAGGTGCTCTCGGTGTTACAAAATACAAAATTTATAAGCGCCTACAGTAGCCTAGGAGTTAAAAAACAACAAATCCAAAACAACATTTTATTGTCAAAATAATGGCCTATATCTTCTTTAAAATGAAATTTTTGCGTCTAGGGTAAGACGCTCTAAATTTGCCTGGCAAGTGAATGGGTTAACCTTGTGAGAAAACGTTACTTTTTTAAACTGCTGAACCGTCACGTTGAAGTCTATCGGATTGGAGGAGGAGGAAAATTACTTGAAAATCCAACGAGATACTTCCGTATACGTAGAGTGGCTCCAAAAGGTATTCGTACACTGTATTATAAGGAAATTCATCTACTTCTGAAATTCTGATTTCAATGAAACTTTATGTGTGTACAGAGCATGGTGTATCCTGCGTGGAGCAATTTTTTTGGCGGCAAAATATCTTTTAAGGGGACTGATAACAAATCTCAAAGTTTCAGCGATTTTTCACGCTTTGAATACAAGCTTTTCTGTGTTCTTTTTTTATAATAGGGCGATAGAGTATTAAAAATTAAACATTTTCTATTTGAAAGGTTTTGCTTCATCAAGCACCATTACAAAGTTATCTTTAAAAAATGAGAGAAAACTCAGAAACTTCAACGCTGGTTTCACCCCTTTAAAATGGTATTTAGATGAAAAGAAGAGATTAATTCATACGTATACTATTACGATCTACATACCCACAAAGTTTTATCAAATACTTCTATCAGACTCAGAATTTCAGGGTTAAACGAATTTATTTGTGACATAGTGTACGAATACTTTTTGGAGCCACTGTAGCTCGGGGATATAAAATTCCTATGCTCGAATGAAGCTAAAGAAGCTTTCCCATTTGCAATTAATTCGTAATTAATTTGCAGTGAAATAACAAAAATCGGTATCTTGTCTGGGGGCACGAAAAACCCACTGCGAGGTTATACATTGAAATAGTTTAATAACATATTGTGTTCTAGAAACGAAGAGATCTCTCTGCAGAAAACTGATCTGAAATTCAAAAGAGTAATACCTTCTAGAGCATAATGAGACGTTTCCGTTGATGTGCAATGGTAACAGGCATCTTATGCATCTTCGCCTTTCTATCAAATAAAATATCTACGATCTGTCTAACGAAAATAACATAAATAATTCAGTTTTCTATTATTAACCTGTTAACTGAGGAAAATAAGTTATATTGTCCGATACATCATTCATATATGTTCAAAGCAATAATGTATTCTCCGCGGAAATTCTTTGTTCCTTTTTTTTTATACGCTGCTGCATTTACATTAAAAATACGTGTAGTATTTGTAAAAATTAAAATCGACGTAATCGAAATAAATTTTGTTTTTTAAATTTCTAACCTTATATTGGAAATGAATTTTACGGTACGACTCACATTGTTAATAAGTTAACAGCGATATTTTTCTGCAAATTAGGGGTTTCTTTAAAAAAAAAAAAAAATAGGAAACGACCGATTGCGTAAATTATGCTTTACTTTTCTTTGCCATATTTTATAAGGCTTAAATTATGGATGGAAAAAATAAAAATAGCACGCATGTACGCACGACTTCGTTTCTCTTTCTTCTAACATATAGTGCTCCGAAAATGACGATAACAAACTTTATTGACCGTATATAAAACGATGTATTTTCGCTCAATTCTCGAAGAGGAATGAGAGGAATGCGCTCCAGAGCGCGACAAAAAACAATTACCGATCGCCCTTAATTGTTGCATGTATAATTAAGGCCAAAGCTAACAGATTTCCTAAAATATCACGTCATGCTGCGTGTATGGCGACATTCGATTTTTTTTTTAATATTTATAATGTCGCGAGTATGGCGGCATTCGTTCGTTAAGGGTTAAACGAATTCTGATACTGCTCAATTTCAATACTTTGTAATTGGAAACGTTTGACGATGCAAAGTCGTTATATTGTATTATATCAGGATATATTGCATTATATCGCGGTATATTGTATTATATTAAGATATATTGCATTATAGCGCGGTATATTGTATTATATTAAGATATATTGCATTATATCGCGGTATATTGTATTATATTAAGTATATATGCATTATATCGCGATATATTGTATTATTATTAAGTTATATTGCATTATATCGCGGTATATTGTATTATATTAAGATATATTGCATTATATCGCGGTATATTGTATTATATTAAGATATATTGCATTATATCGCGGTATATTGTATTATATTAAGATATATTGCATTATATCGCGGTACATTGTATTATATTAAGATATATTGCATTATATCGCGGTATATTGTATTATATTAAGATATATTGCATTATATCGCGGTACATTGTATTATATTAAGTTATATTGCATTATATCGCGATATATTGTATTATATTAAGTTATATTGCATTATATCGCGGTATATTGTATTATATTAAGATATATTGCATTATAGCGCGGTATATTGTATTATATCAGGATATATTGCACTATATCGCGGTATATTGTATTATATCACGTTTTCGAGCGCGAAAGGTTAAAAACGCCCAGCGAGGAAACAAGATGTCCCTCGAGACAGCCGGTGTTCGTGTGCACGGGGCAGAGCCATGAACTTGAACCTGAACCGCGGCAGACTATCCCCAGCTCGGTTTCTAGGTTGATCCAGGTCAGGTGTGCCCCGGCGCGGGCCTTCGAATCGAGGTTAAAGCTGGGCTGCTCTCCGGCCGACCCGGTCTACCTGTGATTCTTCGACAAATCGCACGGATGACCCCCAAGCGAGCGGCGCGCACGCGCCCTTTGCGATTCTGGGATACGGGACAGCTGCTGCTGCTGCTGTTCCGCTTCCTTCTCCCCTTGTCCTTTCTCCTCTTTGTCTACCCTCCTCGTATCGACCTTGCCCCGTCTTCAGGTGGCACTGGTCGGGTGCCCGAAGGAACAGACATGCTTTTGTCTACTTTGTCCAAGCTAGGCGCCCAGACGTTGGATGCTTTATCGTTTTTGGGGTTCGAAGCACACGTTCGAGCGTGTTTGTCGATCAGTATCGGCCTATTGTGGTTAGGACTATGAAGATTTTGCTCCTGATGGTACGCTTAATCACATTTTTAGTTCATTTTAACGAACGGATGTTAAGTTGGTGTTGTTGGATTTAACTGTGTTTAACACTATTCCTACCGACACTTCACGTATACCTATTCCTATCGCGACATTCCCACGTAAGACAGACTACAAATTTTTTTAAAAAAATAAATAATAAGAAAAGAAGTGAATATTGAAGAATGTATTATACGTATATCTGAGGAAAAGTTTAAAGTTTAGAGGCGATTCAATTACACTGTATGTATGAAATTCTAATCGAAATTTTTAAAACGGTCATTTGATCGGCTATGGTAGGGATAGTGTTAACTTGATATTGTCCTATTTTGTCGTCCTTTAATCTTTTTCACCCCTGAAGTTAATTACGCGTTTATACGTATATTACAGTGGCAGGCAGATACTAGTATCGCTATAATTCAAGAAATGAAATGAAGGTAAGCCGATGATTTGGTTATACTTTAAATCTATAAGGTATATATTTTGAATATTGTATAACGTAGTATTGACATGATTGTAGTTTGAACTACATTTAACTTTGGAATAACATGAAATAAGAATTTTGTAACTCTTATAACAGGGTTACAAAATTGGGAAGGTAGAGAACCCAGAAATATTAAGATTATTGAATTATTATTATTATTTAGATTAATTTAGTCAGATATTGGCATTTCTGATAAATGTAAATGATGAACTCTAACAATTACGAAAGTTAAATAATTTAATTTATTGTATATAGGTATTAATTTTTAAGAATCTTATTACAGTGTTATAAAGAAGACTGTACCAGTAACAAGTTATAACAATATATTTTTTAACATTTTATTATAATACACTAATGGAATGGCAGACAATTACATAAAACTGATGGGCTATTCATCAACAAAAAGCGAATTCGTTGATACTATTGCAATTGCTATAATCCCACAAACTGAAAAATGTTGGTTTGTAAATATAAAGTGAAAGAGTGAAAGAAATATTAATTTTCAACATAAATAAAATGAGAAACGTGCATTCGTTTTTCATACAATGTATTTAAAATTAAAAAACCAAACAGTTTTGCTTAAAACTTGATACTGTTACTGAAGATAAATGAGACGAAATCGTAATTAAACGTTGCCTATGTTTCATGAAATCAATTGTTGTAAAGAAATTACTTATCAGGAGGAACATTATTAATAATGTCTATCTTGCTCTTTCCATCAATTATACTTATATTATTCATTTTATTAATTTAGTTTAACGTTAACTGATTGTGGTCTGAATTGTTTCAGTGACGTGCAATATTTCTGAGTTCAATTTATGAATATCAGTTGATAGGGGGACAGAAGAGGGAAATTTACTTAAAATCATTCAGAAGCCAACGGACAAGAGCAAAATGAAGAAAGAGATAATTTTAAAAGTTCGTCTCGTTTCAAATATTCATCTTTTTCTTTTATAGGAATCACGTCTGTGTATTTACAGTCCTATATTAACGGCTCTTAGAAATGTAGTTCGGAAAAACCAAATTATCAATATTTTTCTATCTTTCATCGTGTTTATTCGCTGTTTAGAATATCCACTAGATTCTGTTCTCGCTTCAACATTTTTTCTGTTCCTATTTCAAGATTTAAAGTATACAGTCAAAAGAAAGTAAAAGACCGAGAAACCCGAGGCAATCTGTCGGCCAAGCTGACGTGTTCTGCGAAACGGAAATCCAGGAAGAAGAATGACATCTGTAGCAGAGTCTCTGACCGTTGAGGCTACCACATCCTCGTGTTTCCGCAAATTACGCATTGTACGCCTCTATATAGAGGCTTCGACACCGAAACTTGTAATTCTAACATAGTTTCCAGAAAGTACACACGACACTTTGAACATTTTAAATCTATTTTACGAAGACGCTTTGCATAATTCACCATAATTCGTTTTAATTTATCAAATTATTTTCTCAATCGGAAGCTTCTTTTAGGAAAGAATTTGTAGAGTATGTTTATTTGCTGTTTTGTATAACTGATACTGTATAACTATTAGATTGAATGTAACTGATGGATTGAATGATAGATCGAATGTATAACTGTGATTGTGACTGTTAACTGTGACTCTGTCGCGCCCAGGGAAGTTTGTGTTTTATATTCCCTGAACGTGTCGAAAAGGGGAAAATGTGGTGACATGGAAGGGACTTTGCGAGTGTTTTCCGAATTCTAATGAGGCTACAATCAAACACCCGTGGTATAACGATCGGCTGGCCGTTTGGGCCTAATGACGGGCCGATGTTCAGGCCCTGTTGTAAAGTGTTCGATGCAGCCCCTAAGAACACCCGCAGAGATTCCGTGTCCCCACAAATTAAAGAGCAATATGATTAATTGCATTAAAAGTGTAACGACTGCTCAAATAAATACCAACCAAAAATGTATTTTTGATATGTGAAAATATTTGAATATATTGCAAATTTATCTATATATTAAATGAACTAAAATATCGAGTTCTATACGGATGTGTGATCATTCTTTTATCAAAAATTGGGACACCTAGAGAATAAAAAATAACTTATACAGTAGAGAAAAATGATCAGTTCATTTAACCCTTTATCTGACAAGTATTGAAATTTCAAATAAACAAATTTGGGAGTTATCCAAGTTAAGTATTCCCTTTATAAGAGAATAAAGAGTTGAAAAATCTGTATTAGCATAATTTATGCAATGGGCATAAATAATTAGGGCATGTTGCTCTTTCACATGCAAGCTGCTAGAAACACATGTTGCTTGAGGTCAACATTACCAGATAAAGGGTTAAAGTACCAATAAAATGGAAACAGGATGAAAAATAATTTTTATCCTGTTAAACGACATAAAATATGTCTTAGTACGATGGAAATATCGGGCCCAGTACTTAAGTTCTATAAAAATTCGCTACTTCACTTACTTTACCTTAAATTTAAGCGTCTGAATATTTTTGTGACCTGAAAAATAGCGATTTTTCAATTTTCTTCTATTACTTAAACAATGGTATGTAATAAATAAAATATTTTTTTAATTTTTGTCATCCAAAAACTACACTCTAACATAGTATAGTACATTTTCCTAGTCCTTTGTACGTTTAGTTAAAATACACAACATAACGATCAAATCTATACCGGTGTCTAAATATTTTCATGACCGACTGTATATCATTTGACTATCAGCCGTTGCGATTTGTTTACGGAAAGAGAAGACAAGCGTTCACGCATACGTATAGGCGGAATTTAGTGTAGTAGTAGCAACAATTTTTTTGTAAATATCTTGGAAACTAAACCAAGAAGGAAATTTTTTTACAAGAAAAAACCGTTCAGAAAGGTATTCCTTATAACGTATTTGAAAATCATCAAAATTGCAGACTGAGTGCATTTAACAGACAATTACCGCGCCTTCTTTCCAGCTACCAACGATACACTCCTGTAAAAATAAAACAGATTTTCTAACGCACAGAATATGACCCACAATAGCGATTGTGACACTTTGTGCCGACACCGCCACTCTATTTTACCAAACAAAGAGTTTTGACTCTTTCTTAAAAAAACACTAACGCTCTTTTCCTTGAGAATAGCAAAAAAAAACACACGCTTGTAAAAAGTTAAGTCTCTATGGGCCGAATGTTTGTTTCAAATACAAAAAAATTGATGGAACGGAAAATCAACAATTATAATCCTATATATTCAGATGAAAAAAAATTGTCCAGTTTAAACAATTTTACATTACAGAATTAATATGTATATGCCATCTTATGAAGAAAACTAAACTTATTTGTTAAAATGTCAATAAATCAGCATGTGACCTAAAAGTTACACGGGCTCATAGACGATTAAAGATGGTTGTTAATAAATCGTTGTTAACCAATCAGCTGTGGCGCGCTGTTTTGGAAGCGCGCGTCTACGTGTGTCGCGAAAATCAAGCGATGACGGGTATAGTCGTCAAACACAGAGTAAGTCTCGCTGTTAAACTAATGGATCAAAAAAATCGGCGTTATTTTATAAGATGAACAATTTTCTTACTAATCTTTATTCATTTACTTAACCCTTTCGCTACTACGGGTAACTATAGTCACCGGCCACAAAACGTCGGCTGTACACGACATGTGACTATAGTCACCCTATCATCTATCATAAAAATGGTGCCAAAAGTCAAGTTTTATCCGTGTTTCGAGTTTCATACAAAATATGATTATTAAAAAGTTATTAGTCAACATTATGTTATAATTATAGTTATTATTTCGTTATGTGATATAAAAATATGTTCATGTAAAAATTATGAACACGAATCATTTTGCTTCTAAAAGTAATGTTAAAAAGTCGTTTTTGAGACAAAAGTCTTGGTCCTGAATGCTGAAGACTACGCGCGTTTAATGTTCGCACTTTCGGCACGGTGCTCCGTTCCACGCAAGGCACTCCTCGGCGAGGCCCGTCGTAGCGAAAGGGTTAACATAAATATATACTATATACATAATAAAGGGGAAACTTTCTTACTAAGTAAGACTAGAAAGTAACAATTTTCTTACTAATATTTATTCATTTACGTAACATAAATATATACTATATACATAATAAAGGGGAAACTCAAAACAAATCAAACGTTTATAAAAGTTAAAAATTCAAACTACTTCTCTCGAATGGTATTCACGAAAACAAGGAACGACACACAGTGGCACTTTGCACGTCGCACGCCAATAATGCGATTCCTTCCTCATCTCTTTTTTATAGCAAAGTGCACACCTTCGTGATGGATTATTTGTTGTTACAGAATTCGACGGTATATAATCCAGGAAACCTTTCCCGCTGAAGCGCAAAATATTAGATCTTGGTTAAGATTGATCTCTAAAGGTTCTAAGCAAATTGAAATTTACGAATATATTTTAGTTCTTGCTAAAATTACAATTGAAATAGTAAATGGTAACTAAATTCTACGCATGACGGATGTAGTCGTCATGACGCAAAAATACTACCATTCTGCGTGACGGATATAGACGTCAAACACGGCTGACTAGTTAACACTATTCCTACCACAACCGGTCAAATGACCGTTTTTAAAATTTCGATTAGAATTTCATAGATGCAACGTAATTGAATTGCCTTTAAACTTTAGACTTTTTCTTAAATATACGTATAATACATTTTTCAATATTCACTCTTTTTTCATTGTTTATTTCTTGAGAAAAATTTGTAGTCTGCCTTACAGTGGGAATGTCGCGGCAGGAATAGGTACACAAAAAGTGTCGGTAGGAATAGTGTTAAAATTTCGATTAGAATTTCATAGATGCAACGTAATTGAATCGCCTTTGAACTTTAGACTTTTTCTTAAATATACGTATAATACATTTTTCAATGCTCACTCTTTTTTCATTGTTTATTTTTTGAGAAAAATTTGTAGTCTGCCTTACAGTGGGAATGTCGCGGCAGGAATAGGTATACGTGAAGTGTCGGTAGGAATAGTGTTAAAGATATATGAGTGTCATTTTCTATAAACAAGAACCGTGGTTATTGGAAAGCGTTACGGCTAAAATTTTATTATAACAGAGATACCTATCAAGAAACCTTGTAAGCGGCCTACTATCGAATTTCCGTAAAACAATCGGTTTCCGGTCCGGGAAGAGAGGCGGTCTCGATTGGAACACGCGAGAAGCGAGCAACGCGAGTCGCGATGACTGGTAAAAATACCGGTCGAGTGAGTAATTCCGTGGAAGAGCGGCTGGTTCGAGAAAGAGGGGCAACGGTGACAAAAGAAAACGTGAGTCGAACTGTTGCACATACATCGAACGGCCTTGAACAAACGCCACGCCAGGAAACTGGCCGCTCCTCTTCGTTCGTAGCATTAACACTAAACGTACCGGCATTTTTTTTATACCTAATCTTACCATAGGGGGTCATTTGACCCCTTATGAAATAAACGTTGATTTTTCATAAAAAATTCTTTATTTATCCCTTTGACTGCTACGGGCGCATATATGCGCCCAGCACAAGCCGTCGATATAGCCTATGGGCGCAGATTTGCGCCCAGCACAAGCCGTCGATATAGACTATGGGCGCACATGTGCGCTCGGCGACGGCTTTGATCATTTACTGCTGTCTTACTGAATTTCTCAAGAAATTATTTTATCATATCCGTGTAACACTCAGAAACAATATACCTTGTTGCTTATCAACAAGAAAAATCTCGTTTATTTCGTCAGTTTTCCCTATATCTTAAATTCGTTTCATCTGTTCATCTGCCATTTGACAAAAGTTATGTATGGTTTGGAGTTCGTTTTGTACATTTCATTTTATATATTTTATAATACATTATAATTATCAAATTATGGAGTTTTAAAACTTTACCCTTGACGAATAAATAATATATATTGAAGATAAAAAATATTTAAAACATTGAAAAATATTAATTTTGGAGTGGATAAAGTAACAGTAATTTGATTCTGTACAATATTACAATTGAATACACCGCCGAACAGATTCAGATTGCGTGAAAAAGTATTCAGTCCCCAGCGACAGTTAGCGCCGGCTGCATGCCGTCGACGCGAAGCGTTTCGGCTCAGAGTCTTCAGCAGTCAAAGGGTTAAAGCGCATTAAAATGTTTCGAAAAACATGTAGATCTCCTTGCATAAGCGTGATTTAATTGTCTCCGCGCGTTTAAGGTTAAAGGAACG